>VUQI01004547.1:14430-30146 GCA_015106735.1 Paratilapia polleni | reverse complement strand
AATGTTGCCTTTGTTTTTTTTTTTTTTTTTTTGTTTGTTTTTTTTTCCCTGCCTGCCTGTCTTTACACTAGTGATGAGCAGGTTGTTGCCTCTGAGCAGACTCCAGTACAGAAATCCCAGGAGAAGAGGCAGCCAGCGAGGACCACAGAAACTGATACATGTACGAGCAATCTCACTGATGAATCAGATTAGGCATGACAGCATATAGAGTCAAGTAAACAAGCATACACTGAGAGGCTGGAATACATGTACTCACTATTAAAAACCACCATCATGACAACTGGCAGCAATACAGGGATGATGGTTTTTTGTTTACAGTGCTTCTTTAATACCATAAATATTTTGGTGCACATATAGTATCATAAACTGAGATGGTTCAATGAAACACTGATTGGAAATGTTGAGGAGAGCAGAGCTGGCAGAGGTTCTAATATTTTAGTCATAAGGGAAGGATTGCCATAGGGTTAATTTATCTGCAGTGCAGTATTGATGGAGAAGTCCTATAGGCGATAAATCCTGAGTGGTTGTTACAGCATAAAATGATAATGCCCCGGGTGTAGCATCCCAAAACAAATTTGTAGGGACGCTCACTCAGCTCTCGTACGAGTAAACAAAAGTCGGCCTGATGCAGCAGTATGCAAATACTTCTCTTATGAAGCTTTTACATCATGTCAAATGAAAAACGAAGGGAATAAAAGCGACAGTCAGATGGGTGGGTGGGTGTGTGCGCTTCGACCGCAGAAGAGGCACATTCTGTATTTTGTGTATGTACGAAGAAACCTTCATGCATTTAAGAACACAGTATGAGAACGAAAGCAAGTCAATTAATTGATTGTGCTTCCAGAAGGGGTGAGCAACCATTTAAATAATCATTTAATTGTAGTCATTTGATCAAGGAAAAAAAAAAAACCCAAAACAAAACAAAAACAAAGTGTAAGAGGTAGCTGTTTCCTTTTTTGTGTGTTGTATTGCATTGTACTTGTATACTTTTTCTTTAAGGCTTTTTACTGCTTATGAAAAGCACTCAGAATGACCTTGCTGTTGAAAGATGCTACATTCAAAACCCACCCTTGCCTTGCCTTGCCTTTTATAGAGTTAGTAATTCACAAGAACTTGTGGCTAATTAAGAGTATTTTACTAGATAATTGTCTTCATCAGATAATGAGCAATTGTCTTCAATCTCACGTAAATGACATAGCAAAGAAATTGGCTTTCAAAGGTGAACAGCTCACCTGTCTGTTTGCCATGCATATATACAGATAGTGGCAATACTATTATAATGCTATTTGTAAAGCTAATGGTATGTGAATGGAGCTGTGAACACAGAGATCTTTGACTTTTACATAATAACTGCTTTGCAGAATTCTCCACCCTGCTGTTGCTTTTCTTCTGAATGAATATTTGTGGGCTGACCTTCTGTGTACTTTACTGGAGTACAGAGTTGTTAATGGCACAACATACTGTACTTAAAGTATTGATATTACAAGTGCTCATTATGCACAATGACCCATTTCTAAGTGTGTAGATTTATGTTGTGATTGTGTAATGATATTTGTGATGCATTAACATGTGAGCAGCAGTTTAAGGATTGTTTTTTATTCTTAATAGTTTATTTTACTGTTCATTTGTATTGAATGAAAGATGCTAAAATACAAAAAAGAAGTAACCATAACTACAAAAATACTCATATATATATATATATACATTAAGTATACAGAAATATGGAATAGATATACTTTTACACTGTACTGACATTTGGAAGTTGAGTAAATATACCAGTAGAGCATTCACAGGAACTGTATCAAAAGTGGTGTTAATGAAGAGCAGCAAAAAGGTTTTCTCTTTCTGTGCAACAATTGTACTTAATTGTGCAAGCTTGTCACTTTCCTATGCTAGATAACTACACTCTATGAACGTCATTGTCTGCTTAAAAAAAATAAAATAAAAAAAACCCATCCATTCTGCAGTGGGATTACTCAGACTGAAATCATAAAACTAAGCCACTGAGCTGATTCCCATTTCCCCCAGCAATCAGCTAGCTGGATCTGCTCTGCGTCATGATCCTCTCTCAATAGGCAGTGACCTTGACAGATTGGAGCAACATTACAACACAGACACTAGCCTCTGCACACCGGTTCTGTTCAAACTCACCCACCAGTCCACAACAGATTAAACTCTATCTGTCGACAATCATTGGTTAATAGAACTACTACAGCAGGTAGAATCAGCAGGTTACCACAGAGCAGACAGTGGGTGCCATTTTTGGCATGATTGCCCTCATGGGAGACAGTCCATTCCTGTTTCAATGTATAATGGCCCGATAGGAGGCAGCTGCAGAGTGAAGTCCAGCAGCTTCCTTGAATGCCTCGTGACTCATCCGTATTGGCAGAGCTAGCCGGATTATTTCAATTAGCTCCAACAAAAAACAATCCCACGCTGAGGTTGTCACTGAAACAAGGGGCGAAACTGAGCACACTGCTGCTTTGAAGGTTAGCTTCTGCAAAAAGCTATATTTTCTCCTGTCTGTGAAAAAAAAAGGAGTTTAGACAGAAAAATGAATGATGATGATGATCGTCGGATGTTGAGGAGGAAAGAGATGAACAAGAAAAAAAAATGTCATTAATGGGAACAAAGACAGAAACAGAATAACATCAAACAGATTATTGCCCTGCATCCTTATTATTGTTTACAGGGGGAAAAGCAATTAAAGACGCAACCATTAATATGCCTCACATGTGATTTGTAATGAGTGTTCTAAGCTTTTCTTAAAAGCTGACGCATATTCTAACACTTAAAAAGGAAATGCATTTCAGTATAGTCCCTGGATTGTAAAGGGAGGAAATTTGCAGCTCAAGAATTAAATTAGACACAGCAAATTAATACTAAAAGCAATTCTGTTTTAAACTATGACTCTGGGATCAAATTAGATTCATAAAAAACAAGTGAAACTAACAGTCGTTGAGGGGATATTGTGAGGCAAAGAGAAGCCGATATCTAAATGAATGTTAACGAGCAGAATCCAATTCAGGAACTGATTGCCTTATAAGCAGGCGGCAGCAGGCAGGGGTGCAGGGTGGAGTGGAGAAGGCGAACAGAGGAGATGCATGGCATAATAGCCACTCATCTATTCATGGTAATTGTGTTTCCCCTACTACAAGGACTGGTGGACCTTTCATTTTCTCCTCAGGCAATGGACGTGATAGAGGAACGGAGGGGTTTTGGGTTGTTAGGAGAGGATTAAAAAGGTTGCATCATCAGTGGTCTCTTCAAATGGCTGCTCACGCTCAGACCTCTCTACCTTAGGCTCTCAGGCAGCTTCAATACACAAAGATTTTCAAACAAGACAGCATCAGATTTTGCAAACAATACCAAATAGAGCTCATGTCTCATAGGCTTTTAGGTGACGCCAAACTCAGTATGTATAGGAAAAAATAATTACTTTGTTCTAAAATTAGCTACAGTGATTAAAATACACATACAAAACATGCTGTAGTATTGACAAAAACCTGAAATTCTTCATAGACAGATTACATTTTTTTCTCTAATTTTATCAATATGCTGATAAAGTGGTCTTTAGAGCTTTGTCTTTGCAAAGAGCTGCCTTCTGCAACTGAAAACATGAGAGTGAATTAAAAAAGGAATAAATGAATTAAAACTTGACAAAGCACAGCTAAGAGAAACTGCACAGTCCAGTGATAATTTTCTGGAGGTTAACTGCTGTAAGTGACACTTTTCTTGTTACACATCAGTTATTTGACATTAAAACCTACAGATTTCAGAAGCTGTAAAATAGAGGCAGCGATATCCCGACTGCAATTATTATGAATCAAGACCCCAAAAATACAGAGCCTAACTTTGCCATAATACAGCTTTATTAAGCTTGCCTGATGAGTGCCCAATTTCTGTTACACATAATAGTCTTCTGGCCGTAGTAAAGATAACTCAAGGTATGTATTTAGATGCAAGTAGTATTCATGAAGACTACTAAATTAACTTTGGTATATAGAAATTGGTGGTTTTATTATCTTTTGTTCTGGCAGTTAAATTTTTTTTGGAAATTATGCTACTACTGGAAGCAAAAAATGATGCAGAGCGTTGTAGAGTGCAGATGTTTGGTGATATAATGAACATGACCGTACATTGAGGCTCTGAGGCTCACCTGTTCTAATATAGTGTTGATCCTGTCCACCTCGCAGTCAATCACATAGCGCTTCTCCTGCCTCCTGTCCATCTCCTCAATGATGCGCTTGAACTCTGCTGCGTCTGTTGTGCTGCTTACAGAGCGAGCCGTCACTTGCCAGTTGTTAGCCACTGCTGCCTCCATGATGGCCTGCAGTATGGAGAAACCTAGAGAAGAGAGATACAGAGAGAGAGAGAATAACCCAAGAGATTAAACAAAAAATAGACTGGCACACAGTAAGAGTTATGCAGTACTGAGTGGCTTCTAATTTATTCTGGAGAGGTTTTTGCTTGAATGCAGAGGTTAAAGGCCATCTCATTACAATCTAAAATAGCATTACAAAGTCTGCAAGCCCACTAAAATATTGTCTAGAGTCTAGACTTTGTGTGCCTGTGTGTGTGTGTAATTCACATTTGCATATTGACAAGGCAGTATCGTAATGAAGTGAAAGGACAGGAATCGTATCTCCATATTATTAAAAGATCAGTGGGTGATGTTATTGCGCTTGGCATCAATTAAATTATGGCATTTAGCTCAGCCACATGTTAACTCTGACAGTGTGGTGAAACACATTGCAGCCTGTGTCTCCTTGGAGGATCCTGCCAACTCATTTTAAGATAAAGACAATGAAAGATTCATCCAGGCCAGTGGTAGAAAGAGATCATTATAATACCAGAAGAATGGAGAATGAGACCTTCTAATGATTAATTCACTCGTGAAATATTTTCATTTAACAGAGTGCTCAGAAACACTACGGTCAAATCACATACCACACAATAAATAATGTAACCATATTTCTGGAGGGATAGATTGCATGTAGCACAAGCTGAAATAAAAATGGCTTAATTCGTCTCCAATGTATAACAAGTGGGGATGAACATGATGAAGATTATGAATGAAATTCAAACACCATTAGGCCAGGGAGAATGCAGCAGTAAAATCTATGTACAATACGCTTCTTTTCCATATCTTTATAATATTCACATGGTGTGTTGCATGGGTAACTGATAGAGAAAGGGAAAAGAGGAGAAAAAAAGCTTGCAACAACAGCATGTTCTGATACACATGTAGACAAATACAGATTTTGTTTCTGTGCAACATCATCACAGAGACGTTGGGGGCAAAAAGTAACTCTTCAAGGCAGCAGAGCCGAGCTCCAAAGCAGAGATGATAAGGAAGAAAAAAGATGGATGGAAAATGTTAAATAATCCAAGGGGATCTTGTGCCTATGCTAAGAACAGGCGATGATTATGAATCCAGACCATTAAATGGGGTCTCTGTGGTCCTAAAGCCAGCGAGATTCTATGCAGCTCCCACTTCGTAGGACACCTACCCTCAAAACGGCGCACTCTTATGGTGTATCCCAAACTTTATCTCTTGCACATGAAGACAATGGACATAACTGTATGCACATAAGGATTCTCACCATTACAGAGAACAAATTCACTGATGTAATCAGTATTGTTAGAACAAACAAGGCTACCAGTATCACAATATCAGTCTCGGGTCTAGCTTGCTGTAGCACACCTAGCTAAAAGACTATTTTGTTTCTCTCTATAATTACACAGGTTTTTATATTTTAAAGTGCCTTGAGTCTTGTTGTTATTTGCCACTATAAAAATCACTATCAAAATTTGATTAGACTGAATTGAACTGAATACTTATCTTATGTCTTGCGCAATATGCTTATAGCAGGTGTTACATTTCTTTCAACTGTGGCAGGTCGTGAAGTAGGCTAACCTTGTCGTCTACATTTTTTTTCACGCTGACTAAATTAGCTTAGTCACAAACATCAACACTAAAACCCTGTTCCTGATACTGTTAAGGAAAGGACAGGCAGGCTCAACAATCAACTAAAACATTTTACTTGAGTGAAATTTAAACTAAGAACATGTCAGCAATCCATCAAATTTTCTGTAGTTAGCTTCTTTTAGCTAAACCTTGATTTGATTAGCAAACTTAGTGCATGGGCCCTTTCATTCAGAAACCTGATAGTCAAGTATTGCTAGCTAAAATTTTACATAATTTTACATTAATATGGAAATGGAAGGCAAACAAACAGATTCACTTCTGATATGGCATTTTAATATGAAGTCAGCAAGAAATTACAGGCCACAAAAAAGTTGATAACAATGTTTGACTTCAATCTTGTGACCGACTACCAAAATGGTTTTACCCTTTGAACACACCCAGTGGGTTTTGTAACTATTAAAACCTGTCTACGGAGTCTGTTGTGATTGAGTGTTGTGATTGAGTGTTTTCTGACACAATCTGAACCGAAGTGGGCAAAGTAAACATTTTACTTTTTTTACTTTTATTTATTTATTTATTTTTACTTTATTTTTGTTATTTACTTTGAGCTATTTTTCTGTACAACCTTATCTCCATGAACCGGCTGCTAACAGCCAACAAAGCCAGCATAAAGACCAAAGAAATAACAACAACAGCTCTAACAAGGAAGCCACTTTGTGACTCTCTGCATTTCTCTTCTGCATTCCCTTTCTTTTCAGTTCAGTCTGTATGGTCAAGTAGCTCTTTTTTTTTTTTTGGACTTCAAAATACTTTGAGACTACTGTACCATGTGTGTCTGTGCTGCTGGTGTGCCAACTCTGCTTTAGCACACAGCCACATCTTCACCAGATGACCTTTTGGCAAGCAGCACAGCAAGTAGTGGAGACCAACACACACTGTGTCATCTGTCCAGAGGAGCAGTGGCATACTGCCTAGAGAGATTAAGCTGCCAGATCTCAAGGTTATGTGACAACCTGGTTGTCAGGTCATAGGTCTCTAAGGATTTAGCCCATGGTTTATGAATGTAACCTGTAGCGAAACACAGAGTTTACGTGGTACTGTATGTAGAGGGTGTGTTTAGATAACCATGCAGACCCTCTGAGTCTAGGTAACAGGTCTGTCCAACAGTCAAGGTCTGAAACAACGATATAAAGTACGCATAAATGGGTACAAATGTAAATTGTCAGAATTCTTACTTTAAAAAGAGCCACAATTTACTCTAAAGAAAAAACCCAAAAAGTGAAGTGAAAAACATCTTAGGCTTTTCTAAACTATCATCATTTTTACATGAGTGCAGCAGCAGCAGCAGTCTCTCATGTGCTAAACTTCCTCAGATCTCCTTTACCTAAAGCGCAAGTTACGGAATGAAGGTTTGAATAACATGGATGCATTATTCATTTTCCTGAGGCATATGCTCACAACCTCACCAACCACAAGCCAGCTGGATAGCATGGCAGTCTTCCCGGCAATAAAAGCTTCACACATTAAGAGATGTCACGCAGATTAACTGGGTCAAAATGGTCTCTGTTGGTTTGGAAACTGTTGAGAGGGCTGGTAAAGGTAAAAATGCCAGTGTATCATTTAACACACGCTAATCACATTGGGTGTACGACATGCCATGCATATGGGTTAAAATGATAGGGTGTTCATTTGTTTCAGAGATGCATGTATCTGTTTGTTTAGCGTAGCGTAATCAGTGATTCCTGTGCTGCTTGAAAGGCACAATAACATGTCTCAGAATAATTTTAAAGGAGAGAGAAACTAAAATCTCACAGTGGGAATGATTTGGGAATTTGGGCTTCACATATGCAAGCATGTACAGCAATGCTGTCTGAAAATATATCCCATTTTCACTTTTGAGATAGGAAGTGCAAGAAAAACATGAATTCTGCTCTTATGTGGAAGAGGGATATACTGTTCTGTCAATCAGATTACAATCACAGAGTTCTTTTATTTTGAAATTGCTGATTTGTGCGGCATTTGTCTCCTCCCTGCCTCTGGCAAACCCTGGACTGTGTGGGAACAATTGGATTCATTTAAGATTCACAGAAGATTCCATGCCTGCCTAGTTTTACATTTGTATGGAAATTAAGAGATGGAATCTAGTGGTGGTAAACAGTCTGTCCAGAAAGGGATTAGACCTACTTTTGCTCCCGTTTTCTCAAAAGTCAGCATAAAAGTTTATGTGATTATGTGTGCATTGTGATTTAGACTTTAAAAATCAAAAATGAACAGAATCCTTTAAGCGCAACTTAATCTGACAGCCGCAACCAGACTGATAGTTCCTTCTTCATCTCTACTAGCAAGTAAATATAATAAATGGTTTTGGTACTTCATGCCCCTCTGCAAAGATTTACATCAGCCACTTACCTTTCTTGGACCAGAGTCCATCTCCAGATTCAGCCAGTCACTGAATTCATCCCACTACAGAGCACTGGAGGCCCTCATAAATGCTTTTGATAGTAATATTTATTTCCAACATGGAGAAAAGCCATAAATTCTATACACCTCTACACCTTTTTGCCAACAGGAGCCCCACATCTGTGTTGCATCTGAAAATGTAATACAGTCAACTACATAAAATATGGACGACAACAACAAGGTTTCCTTATCACCACCTATAAATCCCTGCGGTACAAATGCAGCAGCGTGCAGCGGCTTCTGCTGATCAAGCTCCTCAGTGCTAATCATCCCATCGAGACAGGGAGACTTTTCACACACCGCTCACTATTAAAACAGAGTGTATAGCATAATAACATGTGGACAGTATTTGTTACATATAGTATCTATGGTGTGATAACTCGAACTACACATTCAAGGTAAAATCTAATCACAAAAACTGACAAAAAAGTTTGACCACACTGTGCAACATAAAATATTTCATATTTTCATATACTGCAGAATTGCACAGTCCGCCTGTACATCAATATTTAAATACTCTATATTATAATAGACATTATTTTTTTATCTTATATGTCTTCAAAATCTTATCATTACCCTTATGCAAAGAAATGTTTATAATAAAATATAATTACACAGTTGTCTATTGTGGTCTAGTAGTCTGATATTTTATTTTTTTATGTATGTGAGAAATCAACCTGCTGTGATGTATGGTTTGGAGACAGTGGTGCTGACAAAAAGACAGGAGGCCGAGGTGGAGGTGGCAGAGTTGAAGATGCTAAGATTTTCATTTGGAGTGACCGGGAGGGACAGGATAAGAAATGAGTATATCAGAGGGACAGCTCAGGTTGAGCGGTTTGGGCATGTGCAGAGGAGGTATAGTGAATATGTTGGGCAAAGGATGTTGAAGGCAGGAGGAAAAGAGGAAGACCGGAGAGAAGATTCATGGATGTAGTGAAGGAGGACATGCAGAGGGTTGGTGTGACAGAGGTGCTAGTGACGGGGTGAGATGGAGGCAGATGATCTGATGTGGCCACCCCTAAAGGGAGCAGCCTAAAGAAGAAGAAGAAGAAGAAGTGACAAATCAAAATTTTTAATCCTTTAGTAGGCTAATGATGGGCAAGTCATTTACAGTATGTAGTGGGCTCATAATTGCAGCTGTAATAGGTGCTTTTCCTGCATCAAACATAGTGAGTGAGGTGCAAAAGTGTTTAAAGTGTGACACAGTAAAGAATAACACTAAATCATTTTGTATCTCTTTCTGTTGTAATTTTTATGTACGTATTATCACTTTATTGCACTATACTGCCAACAGATTTTAGTCTCCATATTTCTGTTTGAGCACAACAACAATTCTGTGGAATATATGTGTCCTTCTATTACAACCCCCTCACCCTAAAGAACAAGGCGGTGACGTTAGCCACCAGCAATGCTGCAGTGCTTTTCTTTTCTTTCTTTTTTTTCTTTTTTTACTCTGATAAAGCGCATCAGTGCTTCTACTATATGTTGCCAGGATACAGGCCAAAATAAATGTTAACTCTGACAAATGAATATTGCAGCAAAAAAAGAAAACACGCAGCTGAATTTGTCTGTGCTGAAACATTCCTGGGCTACATACACAGGTAAGGTCATTTAGAGATGTTTCGTATTTGTATAGGCTTGATTATAAAAATTGTGTGTGTGTGTTTTTTCCTTGAAGCCTTCACGACCTACGATGACTCATAACGGCCTTCTATGTGTTCAGTCATAATGTGTATCTTCACAAGGGTTATTTCAGCCTCAGCAATATAGTGAAGTGAACAGGAATCAGAGTTAAGATGAAGGAAGTGTAATGAGTGGTGGAGAAAACAGTTGAGACAGAGGAGAGGGGTAACTGTGAGGGCAGATGGGCAGTGTTGTGACTTTAGTTTTTGAATACCTCAAGGTGGGTGTTTTCCAGTTAGAAAGGGGAGTTAAGTTGCTCTTTAATCTCACACACTTGAAACAACTGTATAGTTTGTGGAGCATGAGGTGTATAAACTGCTGCGATGGGCGAAAACTCAATTATTTCTGCATTTCCCTGCTATCAAATCCAGACGGGGCCTAAAGACGCCCTGTGTGCTTATAAATCAGAACTGTTGCGAATGAGATGTTGTGGCAGTGTAGCGTACAGTGGCTGAGTGAGAGCTGCAGTCCTCTTCTTCGTCTGTGAACCGGATCTTAACAGGATGAGTTTTGAAGCGTCACCCGTGGCGGCTCAGCAGTAATTGAATTGAGTTGCATCTAATCTCATTGCCCAGCTCCTTTGGTTCCCTGCCTCTCATTAGGGTTCGATGCAGAGTGTCACAGGCCTCCATCTCTCTCTCTCTCTCTCTCTCTCTCTATTACTCACAGCCCTCTCTCATATCTCACAGCCGATCCAGCCTAACTAGGCAATTCAGAGAAATATTGCAAATTCCTCAAAGCATACACCTCCGCATTAGCCACAACTGACTGTGAGCTTTAGAGGCACAACTATACCACTTGCTCATATTACCCTGTATCACTACATTGTATTATCACTGGCATTATAATAATCCACACCACTCCAAAACCTAATCTACTAATCTAATCAAACAATAAAATGTAAGCAGATGAGTTAGTGTTAACCACACTGTGGTGCACAATAAATAAAGGCAACCACAACCAACTAAAGCCACCAGTTAACAGCAAAGAGGGAGAGATGAATGGTAAAACCAGTGCAATCTGGACCTATCTCTGAAAGATAAAAATCTAAGGAGCACACATGAAAAAGAGGCATTGTCCACTGAGCCGGCAGTAAATGTGGCTCAAGCTTGTCAAGCCTCTGGTAAATGAGGGTCTCTGGAGAGCTGAAACGCCCTGCTGAGCACTGTTTCTGATGCCTAAAATGGCAACTGAATGGAAACCATAAAGATAATGCCTTTGATTCTTAATTGAGGGCTTGATACTTGAGTTTAGCTCTGAACATCTGTAGAGAGAGATGCAAAGTCATCTTTATATATTTTACATAATTACAAAAGTGTGTATTTCAAGGGAAAATTGATCACTCAGACTAATTTTTTATATGTCCACATCATTTACCCCTGTTGGTAAAGTCATGCTGATAAATTTGGCTTTGTCCAGGTTTCAAAACATGCATCTGATAAGAAATGGTTATTTAGCTGTACAGTATTGTGGCAGAAATGACAAAAGAGGCTATCTCGACCATTCAGCATATCTGGATACCACTGGGGGGGCTTCAAAAAATATGGATTCAGTTAAGAATGAGTGCGCAAGCTGTGGTTAAAACCACATTTGGGATAAAGACACAATTTTTGTAGTTTTGCCTCTGTACCCCACCACAGTGGATTTTAAATCAAACAGTCGAGATGTGACTGAAGTGCAGACTTTAATTCAAGGGGTTTTACAAACATTATGCATAAACTGTTTAGGAATTCCAGACATTTTTTATACACAGTCCCCCAATCTCAGAGGCTCAAAAGTAATTGGACAACTGACTGACAAGTTTCATGGCCAAGTGAGGCCTGTTCCCTCATAATCCCATGACAAATTAAGCAGATAAAAGATCTGGAGTGGATCGCAAGTGTTGAACTGGCATTTGGAATCTTTTCACTAGAATACACAATGTGAGGTCTAAAGAGACATTGATGCAAATGAGTGAGGTCATCCTTAGGCTGAAAAACCTAAAAAAAAAAATCAGAGAGATAGCAAAAATATTAGGAGTGGCCAAAATCAACCATCTGTTACATTCTTAAAAAGAATCAATGCACTGGTCAGCTCAGCAACACCAAAAGGCCTGAAAGACCACAGAAGATAATTAAAGTGGATGACAGAATTATTTCCATGGTTAAGAAAAACAACTTCACAATATCTAACCAAGTCAAGAACACTCTCAAGGAGGAAGGAGTATCATTGTCAAGGTCTACCATCAAGAGACGCCTTCATGAATGTAAATACAGAGGAGAAATGGATAATGATCCAAAGCAAACTGCAAAAGCAACCCAAGGCAAAGAAATGGGATGTTTTTCAATGGGCAATTCAGTCACCTGATCTCACTCCAACAGAGCCTGCTTTTCAGTTATTAAATACAAACCTGAATGCAGAGAAAGCCACAAACAAGCAGCAACTGAAGGTGGCTGCAGTAAAGGCCTGGCAGAGCATCTCAAGGGAGGAAACCACAGCATTTGGTGATGTCCATGGGTTCTAGACTTCAGGCAGTGATTGACTGCAAAGGATCCAAGTATTAAAAACAATCCTTATGAAATATGTTAGTTTGTCTAATTAATTTTGATCCTCTGAAAATGGGGGACTATGTATAAAAATGGCTGCAATTCCTAAACAGTTAATGCAAAATTTTTGTAAAACCCCTTGAATTAAAGCTGAAAGTTTGCACTTCAATCACATCTTGATTGTTTGAATGAAAATCCTCTGAGGTGGTGTACAGAGGCAAAGTTTTGAAGAAAATTGCATTATTGTCCAAACATTTATGGACCTCACTGTATACATTTCATTATATTTGAAGTCATAACATCCACACAATAGGTCATTTTATAACTACCCTGGTGTATTTCATGACAATTTTCTTAAGGTAATTTTTACTTTTGGTATCATTTCTTTCTTAGTAGACAGCTACATCTAGTGTCATTAGTGAGTGGCCTTGGATCAAGTTGGAAGGCTATAAAACAACAGAGCAACAATCTGTTTAAAATTCTCAGGCCATCAAAATCTCACTCTTCATTAAGTGTGCCTGTATTTATATTTTATTATATAAAGATTACCATGTGTGCTTTTTCTCTCTTGTCATATGAGGAAGCCAGAATAAATACTTAAAATATTTAGGGCCTGGTGAGTGTTTGCCTGTGGGCTAAGTATGCTCACAGGGCTCTGAGGATCCCTCTGGTGTTTGTGCAGTGGAGATCAAAATCTTGGGCTTAGCAGCAAGGCTTTATCTAGCCTACTATTAGTATTATCTGGCATAGCCACATAACCTGTATACAATAGGCTGTAGCTTTCTGGCATTACAGTTTCTGTATTATTGGCTTCACCAGTAAACCATATATGGTTGCATCAAACAGGACAAGTCAGATAAATCTCAGATGGGTGTCTGTAGAAGGAATTTGCAGCAGCTGAAAAGAGCTGGTAAGGGAAACACGGTTTAAGCCCGTGACAATTAATAGGTTAAAAATAGACAGATCAATTGAGCCTATTTGTTGTTTTTTTTACATGTTATAGAGAAAATGTTAAAGCTGATGTGAAATCAGGTCGTGCTGTGGTAGAGCTCCTCAGCTTCTCCCTGCCCACAGGAGAAGAATGCTTTAGAGATGTAGCATTTGCCGTGAAGCGAATGCCAAAGTAGCCCAAAAGTGTGTAGCCAAGGCTTTGATGTGGTATTTACAGTAGGCCTATAACCACAGCAGTTTTACTGCCAAGTGTTGTCCTAATCAGAAAGACAGCGCATGTCAAATCAAACAGAAGCAGCATGCTGTCTGTATCTTTAGAAGTGCATATATGCAGGAGGGACAGGAGCAGCTTCACCACTCTCAAAATCCTCCCACAGATTTTTCAGAGCTTCTCCATCTCTCCCTGTCAGTCTTTGTTGTCTCTCACTCACACATACTGTGACATATCATCAGCACGTTTTCTGAAGGAGTTGATCGATTATAACAATAGATTGATCACACATTCTCTCAGCAGCTTTTCTAATCAGCTGAAACAGAAAGAAAAACGACAAAACCTTTTACAAAATAAGTTCAAATATTATATCTACGTTTGTGTTTACTCTCAAGGATGACATTTTATTTGTCATTTCAAACAAACAAATTGGCCCTGTGACATAGACTAACATCAAAGCAATCTACCTCTTCTATGGCTGCTTGAAGCAAAGGCCAGGACATTTTGTTATAATGAAAAAAGAAGCTCCCAGCAGTAATTTCATGGCTGCTGAAGCTAGCAATGGGTAGGTGGTAAAATGGCTTTATTCCAGGTTCAGTTAAGAGGACACAGAGAGAGCACAGGGGTTTATTGTGTGCTTATTGTGATAGACGATGGCTCTCATATCACGTTTTTTAAGGTACAGGTGCTTGACTTGTAGTTTTTCAAGGGGTTACTGAATTACAGAGGTAGCTATTGCACGTTGGATTATCTGTATACTGAGATGTCACTTTGGAAGTGATACCACTTTATGTGTGCAAAATAAAAAGAGAGAAAGAATGCCAGTGTTGTATAGCTTCCTCCATATTTCTTTAATATTATTTTTCTTGTGCATTTTATGGCTTCTCTGATGTGCCCTTTCTTGTCAGTGTGTCCAAGCTGATTTATTTTCCTGATGCATGCATAATTTAGTTTTTATGAAGCTGCCGTGAAGGAGAGAGCCACTAAAGCACAAGAGGCATATGTGTGTGTGTGTGTGTGTGTGTGTGTGTGTGTGTGTGTGTGTGTGTGTGTGTGTGTAAAGTCTCAGCTGGGTGCAACTGATGTGCCATTATAATGGCTGTGATGAGACCACAAAGCCAAGGAAGCAAACTGTGGTCTATGATATAGACATGGTTGCAGTAGGCAACTGGCATTCACACTTATTATCTCACATTGCAATCACAGAGTCTAAATCAACAGTTGTGGGTGACAATATTGCACTTGACTAGACATTATCTGCGTGAAAGCTGTCAGAATGGCATAAAAATTACTTGTTTAACAAATTGAAAAGGGGGGAAAAACAGCTAATGGTTTATATTCTAGCATGAAAAATATTGCTTTGGCTTCACCACACATATGCAAACTGAAGGTTAAAAGATAAAATGCAAACTAGAGAGAGTGCACATAAAACAACAGCTTCTCAAAGCTGAGGGAGGCTGTAATTCTTTGTCACTGGGCAAAAATTCCATATTAACCTTTCACCACAGTTTAATTTAAGTGGTCTAAAAGGAAACTAGACTTGTGCATCTTATGGCTCTGTTTTCAGGCTGTACTATGATGGAAGATGGCCAATCACAGGCCTTTTTGGAGAGATGTTGTTCCTTTGGGTCATTCCTGAAATGCAGATTCAAATGCATGTCCCTTCTGACAGTGGAAAATGTGAATAACTGCTGGAAAAACCCTGCAGGAAAAATGATTCTTTGAGCCTTAGCTATGTTTGTGTAGCACTGTGGTTCTCAAAGTGTGGGGGGTGGGCCCCATTGATGGAGCATAGAGCCACTACATTTGGGATGATCACTGGATAAAATGCTGTGAAAGTTAAAAGTTGAATACATATGGCTTTTGTAATGCAAATAAACAAAGGTTTGCTGAAGCTAACATGCCCACGCTCGCCATGTGGGAGGGGCTTATGACAGAGATGTAAGAGCTTTCT
>VUQI01004547.1:0-14370 GCA_015106735.1 Paratilapia polleni | reverse complement strand
CAGCTTTAACTGTTACAGTGTAGAATAATAAGCAAAAATGTTAAATGCTCTTTGTGTGTTGAATAACTGTAGTTTGGACTATCCTTAGTGCTTTTGGTAATGTATGACATCTCTTAATTTGTTATGTTGTTTACACCAGTGAGAACAATGCAAAACCACTTCAATCAAATTAAAGGCCAGACTTGACTTGGTTTGCCATCGAAGGCATGCAGGAGAGCAGTGGGAGGCATTTATTGTTTGACTCTTTTAGAGAACAAAGGCAACTGTCTCTGGATAGCCAATTAGAGGGATCGCTGAAGAATAGGGAGCAAAGTTCGTTTTGGTTACAGTACAACTGAGTGTGCCTGATTGCTCACCCCTCCACATATCTGTCTTTCTATCTTTCTGTGTTCTGTAGCTTGGCAGGAACTAGAAGAGATGAGGCTAACTATGTGCGGTCATCCTCCCATTCAAAAGCCTCCTGGCCTTGTTGGCACATTACTCTGCCAGTTGTGCCAGGCCAGGAGTTATCGTCTCTGCCTGTTTAACTGTGTCTGTGGAGAGTTATGCAGGTTTAATACAAAGCCAAATGGTCTTTGATTGATGCCTCCAGAATAATATCAGTCCCACTGATTTTTTTCTTACATTTTAGTATGCTTGCAAATAATTTTTACATACAGTTCAGCAGTACTGTGTACACAAAGAAATTACAAGATACACAGGATTTCTGAGACAATAACCTTGTTTACACTGCTCATCAAACAAAAACCCACTGCAAGCACCAAACCTTTTTTGCATTAAAATGACAACCGTATCTGTGACTTTGCTGAAAAGCTGAAATCAGTCAACTGACATTGGATGGCCTGCTTTACTGAAGTTCAATACGTCACACAAGTGGCATGTCAGCAGTTCGAGCATGTCCTCTGTCAGTGTCACACTTGTTCCAGTCAGTCATTTTTGTCAGATTTAGTCAACATCTTGTGACGGAGACAACAGACCTGCAATACTCTTAAGAATTACCATACTTAAAAAAATAAAAATAACACCAGATTGTATATGCAAAATCAACATAGCCACCATGGCGTATCCCAGCTGTTTGCAGACTGCATTTTGAAGTTTTGAGTTTAGTTGTTTGAGTATTTTCTTGAGGATTTTTAGACATTATGAGTGAGGGGTGGATCTATCTGAGAAAATGAGGACACTGCATGTTTATACAGTAGCCAGTTATCAAATACAAGGTAACCGGGGACCATAATTTACAAAATTAAAATCATTAAATAACACATGAAATGACAGATCGAGGCCTTAAACTCTTCAGCAAAATGTACACTGAGGTCATAAATCAAGTGAGATGCAGAGTTATTTTCTTCTTTTTTTGCAACCAGAGGAGTCGCCCCCTGTTGGCCATTAGAGAGAATGCAGGCATTTCTGTATTAGTTTTACTTCTCAGACCCAGAGCTACACTATATTGCCAAAAGTATTCACTCACCCATCCAAATCATTGAATTCAGGTGTTCTAATCACTTCCATGGCCACAGGTGTATAAAATCAAGCACCTAGGCATGCAAACTGCTTTTACGAACATTTGTGAAAGAATGGGTCGCTCTCAGGAGCTCAGTGAATTCCAGCATGGTACCGTGATAGGATGCCACCTGTGCAATAAATTTCCTCGCTACTAAATATTCCACAGTCAAATGTTAGTGGTATTATAACAAAGTGGAAGCGACTGGGAACGACAGCCATGAAGTGGTAGGCCACGTAAAATCACAGAGTGGGGTCAGTGGATGCTGAGGCGGATAGTGCGCAGAGGTCACCAACTTTCTGCAGAGTCAATAGCTACAGACCTCCAAACTTCATGTGGCCTTCAGATTAGCTCAAGAACAGTGCGTAGAGAGCTTCATGGAATGGGTTTCTATGGCCGACCAGCTGCATCCAAGCCTTACATCATCAAGCGCAATGCAAAGCATCGGATGCAGTGGTGTAAAGCACGCCGCCAATGGACTCTAGAGCAGTGGAGACGTACTCTCTGGAGTGACGAATCACGTTTCTCCATCTGGCAATCCGATGGACGAGTCTGGGTTTGGCGGTTGCCAGGAGAACGATACTTGTCTGACTGCATTGTGCCAAGTGTAAAGTTTGGTGGAGGGGGGATTATGGTGTGGGTTGTTTTTCAGAAGTTGGGCTCGGCCCCTTAGTTCCAGTGAAAGGAACTCTTAATGCTTCAGCATACCAAGACATTTTGGACAATTTCATGCTCCCAACTTTGTGGGGACAGTTTGAGGATGGCCCCTTCCTGTTCCAACATGGCTGCGCCTACCCTATGGATTAAGAATGGAATGTCACTCAAGTTCATATGTGTGTGAAGGCAGACAAGTGAATACTTTTGGCAATATAGTGTATGTCCATCTTTTATAGTATATGACACTGAGTGGCTTTGTGCTTGGAATCATAGCCTAAAAATAACAACAAATGAGCTGACAATAAACATGGACGTAATTTGTGTGCTTAGATATCTTTTTATAAATGTAACATTAATTATTACAAATTTAACATTTCTCTTTTTCAGTTTTGTACTTCAGACTTTAGTTCTGTTGGCTATTTTAAGTTGAGTTTCAGTTTTCTACAGTAACTGTAATGGACTATAAGAATAATTTAACTACTTCTTTGCATAATTATATATATATATATATATATTATGGAGGACAAATAATTTTTTAATCAAATTATTTGTTTTCCAAAAACCACAGAAACTAATCATTGCTTGTATTATGGAAATCCCAGACTGACTTGTTTGTTCTAGGTTTAGGTTCAGACTGTTGTCTGGGTGACAGCTGCCTGGGTGATAAGGAAAAAGCAAGTAACTTTTGTTTAGGAAGTAAATATATTTGTCTTGAGGACAGCTTGGGTGCAGTTCATTTTCAAATAACTACTGTAATGTCTGCATATAATAAATCAGAATAAGACATAGACATTTGCATTTTTATAACAGTCTATTCCCATTGTGGCTGCAGCAAGCTCTAATCAATACTGTACATGCACCTTATTGTTCCAGATAAGTTTGCTGAATTGACTCAGCTGTAGTTGGGGTCATTGGAAATACTGACAGAGTAAATCAAAGACATGCTCTGGGGATATTTTTAAAACTTAAGGCTGGAATACAGCTTCCACCTGGCAGATTTTTGTTCGGAGAACATTTGACTTCTTCGTGCTGTAATGCAGCTATGACATTGAACACTATAGTTTCAACTGTCAGCAGTTAAATGATAAAAGTAAATAGCTCTGTGCTTTCTGCTGCAGCTACGTGTTGGATCATTTTCCTTCTAACTGTATCACATTTAGAATATTGATTGGTAAAGGAGACAACAGGAAGCCCAGCGTTCTTCCCAACATGTCATCAATGCCTTGGTGTGGTAATGGATATTGTAAGACCTGCTAAAATCCTCAGTCTCATTGTGATAGATTTAAAGAGCTGGCGGCTCCAGGTCTTATGATAAAATATAACTGGAAGTGAGTTTCTTCTGCAGCTTTTTATTCACGTCAAACATAATAAGTGCTTTCACACTGTCAGAAGACTCGGTCATGTTTATGTCATCGGTCATAAATGTTTTTTTTTTTTCGTCTCGTTACTCCGAGATGAACTGAAGTTTTTCAAGACTGGGAAAATAATGCAAAAAGTTAGCACAGTGAGTTAAACAGTAATAGAGCAGGATGACAGAGCAGATAAAAGAAGAATGAAAAGGCAGTTGTCCTCCAGATGTCTGAACTCCTCTCCCAAACAGATTGATCAGTTCTAGCTTTGCAACAGTAAGTGGTCACAGCAGGCCTGTCAAGCTTTGGGTTTACAGCTGTAGGCTGCATCTTAGCTGTTTGTATGTTGGTATCTTTTCATATGCTTTCAAACCCAAAAACACAAGAGTCTTAGGATGGCATTATCTGCCCTAGTCAAGCTGCAGTCGTTAGCATGCCTGGCTAACTAGCTTAACACACTGTAACAGGCAGAAACGTTAAAGGTAATGCCATTCCAAATTAAACCTTATTTTGTGGGCTTGCAGGTTGCATTTAAAAAAAAATAATCTCATTAATGACATTCACAGGTTTGTATTGACCCACCTGCAGTGAATACAACAGAATACTATCAGAGTTTAGGGGGATATTAGTAACTCTAGCCAGCAACCACAAGAAAACTTATCATACAAGATGTTTGCTAATCATTTTGGCAAATCATCAACATAAAAAGATAGCAGGTGATGATATATGTATGCTATGCTGCCAAACAGGGCTGTCTTAGCATTAATGAATGTGTTATATTTTGCTTATTACATGTATAATAGCTGCCTAGCTATACTTCAAAACAAGATGTTGACATTGGGACATGTTGCCATTGTCTTAATATCAACTGTGTTGCGTTTCATGTAATATTTAAGGTGCTCTTTAAATTAAAAAGTCAAAAGCAGCAGTTCCAACCAACTAGCTAATGTTAGCAGCTAGCTACAGGTAAAACTGTCATTCCAGCCCAAGTATCAAGTATGAGGAGTCTGCTTTTGTTTACCCCTGTGTGGCATTAAACGGCCAGTTGCCTCAAACATGACTATGAACACGGCAGCACTGACATTCTAACTGAGCTAACTGAGCCTGAAAATTCCAATTTGTTTTTGTTTGTCAAACATGCACCAGTTTTTATGACTGCTTGCAATTTGTTTCCCCATTCATCTTTTCTTGACCACTTTGCTGTATTTAAGGAAAGTTTACTGTACAAACAGTCGCAGCAATCGCAAAGATAGATGCACAGGAGGAAGGGATATAAGAGAAAGCTAAAATCATATAAGGAAGAGGTATAGAAAGGAGTGACATAGGAAGGAAAGAGATGGAGAGACTCATAAATCAAGTAGAGGTGAGATTGCTGAATCAGGGTTGATTGTGCCTGGGAGAGACAATAAAGCCTGTAATCATCTGTCTCTGCTGCACAGACTTGGCAATTATCTGCCCATACCTGACCGCCAGAACAGAAAGGGCAAGATCCATCTACCTTCACCCTATCACCCTATAGAGCTCCAGCTTTTAAGGGGAAATTCATGTACTGATGCAAGCTGAAAGCAAAGAAAAAAAGGACACTCCAGGAGTTCTACTGATAGTGAGAAGGAGTGTTGCTGGGATAGTCGTTTTTTCTTCCATGAAATGTCTGGGGTTGAATCAAAGTAGCAGCTGTTTGGATCTTTCATCTCTTTCTATCCACACATATATTAACACGCACACACACACACACACACACGCATAATGTATCCTGTCAATATATTACCTCAGATAAGAGGAGAGTAGCCACTCATTAGGCTGGTATAACACTGACTACGGAGGCTCCATTTGCTTCCAGTGCAGCTCCTTCATCATAACGTCTGCTTTCAAACAGCTGTCTGATATTGGCATTTAGGGTACAAATTTACCTCCATTTCCCTCCAATACATCTGAGCCCGAAGCATATGGACCATCACTCTCCGACTGAAAGCACTGCACTGAGGCCTAAAAGCATTTTTTGCCAGTCCAATAACAGAGCCAAATGAATAGTGTGGCTGTAATTAATCTTTTCTATTGACTGAATAAAACCTCTTGGTGGAACTCAGCTATGTGATTTTTTTTTCTCTCTCTGTAGCGCTCTGTTTTCCCTCCCTAATAGAAGAGTTTGGAGAATAATTGCAAAGTTGCTTCCAGTATTGTGAATGATCAATGCTTTTATAAAGCACAAATTAAAAGGCAAAAAGGCACTCAAGAAAATAATACATCGAAGCAGGTGCTTTGTGGCAAACATCATGAGCCTGAAGCGGAACAGAGGGTCAGCTGTAATTTCTGTTTATTTGTTCATTTCACTGTTTGCAGACTGCAAAGTCAGAAATTTGCCACAGCCACCTGCATGCAGGGCTTATGCACTGATACATAATTTAAACCATTTTAATAATTAATGAGAACCCTCAGAAAAACTAAAAAAAAAAGAGAGAGACTGAGAGTTGTTTTACTATGACAGATCAAGGTGTTAAACATACTACTCGTATCTGTACCCGAGGAGGACATCTGAAGCTGTTAGAAGGGACAAGTAATTTAAAATAATAATAATAATAATAATAATAATAAATAACAATAAATAACAATAAAAAAAATAATAAATTGATGTGATGCTGACCTATAGTGTCACAATATAGTCAGCAAGCCGCCGGCTAAAAGCGACTAACTGCACAACATACCTCCCACTCACATGAGTCAGCTGTAAGTCAGAGCATGAGAACTACAAGGTTAGTACGTGAGCAGAACTTTAAATAGTTTCCTAAAAGTGAGAGAGAGAGGTTCAACTTTAAAAAGTTAAATAAAAAAACTGAGAAATAATGATACTGCAAAAAAGTCTTGAGTGACCCCTCATTTCGTTATATTTTGCTTCCAAGGAGCTAGGCTTTCTTGTAATTTTTAAAGCAGTAGTTCCCCAGGCTTTCTGAAGGTCATTCAAAGTTTTTCTTTGGACATTGGCTGCTTTTTCACTCATTTTCAGTCCAGTCCTTGAACCTGACCATTTTCAGAGGAATGTCTTTTGTTTTTTAAGCCACTTAACACTGAGCTATGAATCATTCATGGATTAAAAAGACACCTAACTCAAGGGATGAACCAGTGTTGTGTCTACACATAACAGACAACTTAACAAAGAACCAATGTTAAATTGTATCTTTAGGAACTTTGTTACTAGAAGCCTGTCACAAAAACATATAATTTGTCCTCATTTCTTTAGTCAAATCTATGAAAAATGCCAAAGATAACACAGTTTGACAGGCATAAAATAGTGTTTTTGCACCAACAAGGTGATTCCCAAAGAGCTGTTACCTAAAAACCTGGCATATCTTGGCATCGTGTGCAGTGTGTCCTTAAAAAAATTTGAGGAAACTGAACAAGTGGAGGACAAAAGAAGAAGTGCAGGCCTAAAAAACTATCTACAGCAGATGAATAGTAACTGAAAGAGATGTCTTTAAGAAATAGGAAAAAAAACAGCAAAGACCTGACTCAGGACCTGAGAGATGCATCTACTGTTCACTGAAGCCTCATCAGAAATGGTCTCAGTGGAAGGGTGGCTGTCAAGAAGCCATTCTTAAGGAAAGGAAACAGGGAGAAAAGGCTGAGGTATGCCAAATTACACAAGAACTGAACTGAAAATCAGTGGCAACAGGTCTTATGGAGTGATGAATCCAAATTTGAAATTTCTGGTTCAAATTGTCATAACCATATAGAGACCAGGTCAAGAGAGAGGTACAACAGTGATTGTTTACAGCCACCATGGTTTGGGGCTGCATTTCAGCCAGTGGTGTTGGGGATCTTGTCAAAATTGATGGAATTATGAACACAGAAATGTACCGTCAGATTTTGATGCACCATGCAATACCATCTATAAAATATCTGATTGGCAACAGCTTCATTTTTCAGCATGACAATGATCCCAAACACACTGCCAATGCAGTAAAAGCATACCTGGATAGAAAAAACACACAATGAAACACTATCAGTCATGGATTGGCCTCCCCAGAGCCCGGACCACAACTTTATTGAAGCAGTGTGGGATCACATTGACAGAGAACAGAACAAAAGGCAGCCAACATCCAAAGAAGAGCTTTGAATGTCCTTCAAGAAGCCTGGAGAACTATTCCTGAAGACTACTTAAAGAAATGACAAGAAAGCTTGTCTAAGAGAGTTCAGGCTGTGTTGAAGAATAAATATTGACTTTCTTGAGATTGTACAACCTTTTTCCCCTTTTTATATATAATAAAATATAATATAAACAGTTAAAACTAAATAGCAGCAAGTGGTACATACTCAGTTGGAAAAAAACCTGGTAATTTAAGAATATCCACTTGTTTAGTGTTGCTTAACTTTTCAACCTATTCAAATGAATGGATTTGGAAAACAGGGGGTGGTGTTGATAATGATGTACTCAGTCTCATCTGAAAGGATTTTGGGGCATATTTTAGTAATAACATTGATAACTCAAAGTAATACAGATGCAAAGAGTTGTCTGTCAGCTTTCTTTCACTCCAGAGAGGTAAAAAAAACAACAAAAATAAAACATACACCCTTGAAGACTATTTCCCCAGTCACTCCTCTTGGTTTAGCCAGCAGTCAGTGTCCATATTGCCAGGGGAGCTGCACTACCTGATAAGCGGAGGTAGAGGTTCTCTGACACATCTGTCTGCTTGATGAGCCAAGTGTCAAAGCCCCCCAAAGTGCTGGATGGAGTGCATCAATAAACGACTTTAATCCCCTCCTGGGGCCAATGTCCTCCCACTAATAAGGGATCGTCTTACACCACTGGCAGTAAGGAGAGAGGTAAAAGTGGCTTGGCATGGACTTCGGCACGGGGATGTACTGTACACTGGGAATTGTCTGTACGCAGGTAACAGGCTGTAAATCACACATGCCTGCTGTTGCCTTAATTTCTGGACTGAATTGGTGTTTTGTTTCCTCCTCCTCCTCTTTATTTTCCCTCCCTCTTTTGCCCTCTGTCGCCCCTTTTCTCTCTTTAATGTATATGTCTGTTTGTCTTCACTCTCTTCCTATAACACCGCCTCTGTTTTTTTTTTGTTTTTGTTTTTTTAAATCTCAGGCTATTTTCCCCACCTCCGCTATGTATCCCACTCTGCCCCAGACAGTCTCACTTGCCAGACAGAAGTGGAAAAGCAGAAGGATGGGGGACGGGCAGTATTGGTTGTGCTGAAGGACGAGTGGGTTGCTAGCATCCGCAGGGAAGATCCAATGAGTGTCCTAGTCAGAGTGACCCTAATTAACCACATATTATCTGCAGGCTGTGTGGAGGATTAAGGCCCTCAGCTCTAGACCCTACAGGCATGGAGACCCATAGACAGGGACTCTGTGCTAAAGCACACTTCATATTCTGCCTCAAAGCAAGATACAAAGAGAGGTGGGGGCGTGAGGCTGGACCATAAAGAAAGCAGAAATCCTGCTGAAGGCAAGACAGGTGGCTTGAAGCACATCTGCAGGTCAGGACCTTTCTATAATGAGCAAATAAACAAGAGGAGAAATATGTTGCCACAATTACTGGCACCTTCACAAAGAGGAAGACATAATTTGGCTTTGTCTGTCATATCCTGAACATATCCATTCCCCCCTGCCCAGGTGGTGTTTGAATAAATTGAGGTTTTTGTAGGAGGAGGCGATCATTACTCTATCGAGAGATAATGAGCTAATTTTCTCGTCTGACATTAGAAATCCCAGAAACGAACACTTCGCTTATGTTGACAGGTTGTCATATACATGGCGTCAACAAGGCAATGCAATCTGGGAACTACAGAGAGCCCTCATTGACACAACACAATAAGCAGCCCCCACAGGCAGGCAGAGACTCTGATTTCTGTAGAAAACATTTTAGTAGCAGCTGTGACATACCTCATTTCAGATGAAAGACGAGCCAATATCAACAACAAGATTAAACAGAAGATTAACTGACACCAACCAGCCAACTGTTTGAAGAATCCAAAGGTTATAGCTCATAGAGCACGCCGTCTCTTAAAGCGTAATAGTTATTACCAGTGTTATGAGCTGTTGGTGAATTTATTTCACATTTACATAACAGCCAAACTACTGTATAAAATAGTGCAGTGTTAACAGTTCAAGCATTTACAGGGCTTTCATGAAGTATTAGAGTGTAAATCTATCCCTTACTAACCCTGCTGTTTCTGAGTCACTGTAACACGTTTCCATGATGTAATTCCAGCTCTAAGTCCTGACTCAAAGCTTGCGCTGTCACCTACCTCGGTCGGTGTCGTAGAGGTAGACAAACTTCTGCCATTTGTAGTGAGAGAGGAGGCTGAGGACAGCACCCCGGAGGGCAGGCCGCATCTGGATGACAAACTGCACCTCATTATCGGTGGGGTAACTGGGTGTGACAAAGGAGGTGTGCAGAGCGCCGCAGAACGAGGTCAAGGTGTTCATGGACTTCTTGTCGTAGAATCCGAAGATGGCGTACACCCCGCGGGAGAACTGAGAGCAAACTGCAGGGACAGCAAAGGGCAAGAGGACACAAGTTTTAAAAAAGTCTTCAGCCAAACTTACAGCAGTAGTACTTTATTTGGGGTTTTTGGCCCAATGATAATTCAATTGAGGGTTCATCTGACTGTAAATGAAGCCCAGTACACTTGATAAATCATTAACAGCATAACAGTCAGGGTCATAATATTGTTGGCTCAGTAATTTATGCTGTAGATCTTACACTAGTTTAAAAGAAAAATGCCATTTTAAGTCATGTGCAGCTCCAAAAAATGTACAGATTTCTCAATGTTTAAAGCTAAAAAATGTTTCAAATCACTATTTAAGTCATGTTTAGCATAAATGACAGGAGAAAAAAAAGCAAAATGAAAAAACTAATGAAACTGTCACATTTCTTTGGGCATTTTGAGTAATTTTATAGAACTTTTATAGAACTTTTAAAAATTTTAAAAATTTTTAAAATCTTCCTATGCATTATTTACTTATGGAGACAGTTACTGAGCTTTTACTGACTGAACTGAGGCATTTCCTGTGGCTTAAGGCGTTAACGTTCACATAAAGTGCACATAAAGACAGCATGCATTCTATCAGAAGTTGAACAGATCTGGCTCACAAATGCAGCAACAGCAGTGTTTGTGTGTGTCTGCTCTGGCAGAAAAATGGCAGCCAAATGATAGAAACATCACGCCATTCACTCAAGGTCTCCAGCTCCCACTAGGATCTCCCACCAGTTATCGCTTTGCTCCCTCTTCCACAGTGAACGACTCACTGCAGCATTCGCAGCTGCTGTGAGCGCTACTGCTGCCTGTCGCCGCTTCTGTTGCCTCCCACGAAAGAGCTGAAAAAGACAACTCTTTCTGCCTCGAGTGAAAAGTGAATCTAGTTTCACTTTCAGTGACCTTACACACATGTTTGTGTTTGTTAATCCAACAATGTCACTTACAGCTACTGCATACAGTGCTTGCTATCCTTCCATATGCACTATATGGACAAAATCATTGGGACACACCTCTTAATGTTTGAATTCAGGTGTTTTCAGTCCCATTGCCACAGGTGTATAAAATCAAGCACCTAGCCATGCAGTGTGAAACCATGGGTCGTACTGAAGAGCTCTCTGAATTCAAGGTGTATGGTACTGCAATAGGATGCCACTGTTGCAACAAGTCAGTTAGTGAAATTTTCTTCCCTCCTAGATGTTCCGTGATCAGCTGTAAGTGGTATTCTTGCAAAGTGGGAACGTTTAAGAACCACGGCAACTCAGCCACAGAGTGGCAGACCACATAAAATTACAGAGCAGGGTGTGTAAAAGTCGCCAATGCTTTGCTGACTCAATTCCAAACCGAGTTCCAAACCTCCTCTGGCATTAACATCAGCACAAACACTGTGCACCGGGAGCTTCATGGCATGGGTTTCCATGGCTGAGCAGCTCCTGCAGGTGTAATGTGTAGGTGGCCCAGTACTTTTTTTTTTTTCCATTTAGTGTAGTTTGGATGACAGATATCTAATGAGAACAGAGTCAAAACAAAAAGGCAAAACGGTTTTAAGATTTACAGATGAAGATCACATTTAAATACACTGACCCAAAAGGTCAGCTTCTGAGTGAAAAACAACCACTTTAACTGGCTGCACAAAAAAGACCCTGTTTTATGAAACTGCTATCTAAGGAGACCAAAGGTAAAAAGGAAAATAAACAGTTACACAATCATTTTCATTCTAGCAAACTATGTAACAACCACTTCAGGGAATGAACATCTCAGTAGTACAAACAGCATTTTGATCAGCATGTGCATGCTACATTTCTTGACAGACAAAAAAAAACACACACACAAAAAAACAAAACAAAACAAAAAAAACCCAGACAAATTGCTTGTGTATTCATCGTGCACTCTGGTGGGACAGCGTAAATTGTTAGGCAGGGGCAACTTCCATTCAGTCAGAAGCCATTAATGTGTAAACTAATATTCAGAGCTACAGGTGTGTTTTGCTTTCCTACCCTATCATGAATGACTGTTCACTTATTCTGATTGACTCTCAAGTGTTCCCGCTGGGTAATCAAGCATTCTTAACATCCGTAAACACTTTGAATATTCCAGAGCAGTGGTTGGATGACAGGAGGGGAAAGCTCTATCCAATCTTATGTAATGACAATGTTAAAAATTTGTTTTTGATTGGCTGATGGGTATAAATTCATGTTGCATTGTGGGATACATCAGATATAGCTTTGGCTCTTGTTTGCTGCTCTAAATAATCTGTTTTAGTATTCTTTGAACTGAAAAGAGAAAAAAAAAATCCATCACCAAAATGACAGTTGGCATTTTGTGCCTCCATTCTAATCAAGGAGAAGATGCAATCACACACACAAAATAACCCACTTTCTTTTTTTGTGTCTGCAAGAATTCGTCTGTCTTTGTGAAAAACCCTGCTACAGCTTGTGCAAACCTTTCTGATGCTCAGAGGACAACATGACAGCTCTTATGTATTTGACTCCTAAGCACAATTGCTGCGTGAATAAGAGATCTGGTGGGATTTGCCTCATCCTCTTTAATTCTATTCCCTCCCCTATCTGTCCTGGTACAGACACCTCTTTCAAGGTATAAGCATCCTTTCTCGGTCACACACACACACAGAGGCAGGCACATGCACGGATGCAGACATACAAGCACATACACAAACAGCCACGACACAGCTTCTTGATAAGTGAATCAACAGATGGACAGCAGCATTGTGGGTAAGTGCTGCTGGGTGAGTGGTGCAATCTCCCACAATGAATGGGAGCCAGTAGGAGTTCCAGCTCTCGTCGAGGCCCACTTTTCTCTGCACTCCCTCTTAATTTGGCCCAGTACTGACACAGAACCTATCCTACGGGACCAGATCTGGCAGCCTCTTTCTCTCTGCTCAGCTGTCCTCTTCTTATTAGGTTGAGCTTTGAGCAAGCCCGAGTTTCAATAACATGTATATCCACACAATCCCTTCTTGCTCCCCTCATACTCCTCTTCTTACTCTCATCTTCTTCCACGGTTTACCACCTTACTGAAGTGGAAAGGTCCATGGTGCAGTGATTCCATGAGGGTAGGGTAGGTTCTCCCAAAGACTGATATGCTCTTTTTTGGGGACATGCACCAACTATGCACACTGCAACAGATCTCCTCAAACTCTGCCCCTTAGACACACACACACTCAAAGTGAACTCTTTTGCTTTGAGAACTGCACGCTCCTTCCTCACAGTCTCTACCTACACCTCCAGAGTTAAGCTTCTTTGTGTGAAAGAGGTTATGTGACTGGATAGGGCTTGCTTTTGAAGTCACATCTAACCACATGCATTACCACACAGACCTAGCACGAGTTACTTAAACAATGCATGCAAATAATAAAAGCAGTCTTACTGCTGTACTGTCCAGAAAGCTCTTTTTGTCATTCTTAATCAGTGCTGGCTATCTAATAATGCCACACCTTGAGGCTTAGAGGTTTTTATATACTATAACCTGGAGGTGAGCTGCAAACCCTTAAAGCCGAGCTACAGTAGAGAAGCTGTTGCTTTTGGATGATTAAGGGAAAAAAGTAATCTCATCAGTAAAAATGATCCTAATTTGGCAGGCAAGTAAAACCATCATTTTTACACACTGCTGTGAGAAAACAGTGACCAATTTGCTGTTTAACTTAATGCAAAAGGAGAAAAAACAAAGACATGTGTGTTCTTATCACTAACAGCAGGGAACTCACAAGAGGGACGAGTAAGTAAGTGCTTTTTTAAATTTTTATTAAGGCACATGTTTTTGTATCATATTGTAACTTTCTTTTTAATTTACATTTCGTTGTTGAAAGGTGAACCAATTTCCTATTTTGTTGCTTTGCCAATAATTTTAATAAAATAAACTAATTACTATACTAATTATTTAAGGGTGAGTAACAAGACAGTGGAGCAAATGAGCAGAGCACATGCAGCACACTGGGATGTTTATTTATAGCAACAAGAGAGCAATCAGTAGAAACAGCGATCAAGCCGAGGCAGGTTCTTTGCAGTGAAAGGGAAAGTCAGCGGGATGAGTATTATCAACTTACAGGCAACTCTCGCTGTCTCAACACAAAGAACTTGTTGCACCTGAATTTCTTAACCTTCAAGTATCAAGGTGCCCATTGTTTGTGATTCTGAAGAGCCAAACTCAAAGCTGACACTATTTTTGAAGTAGTGCCATACTCTATTTATTCTCTCACTCACTTTCTTCCAGAGGTACCTCTCCATACAGTACTTCTCTCCACGTCCTTCACCGTCTCTCTTCACTCTCCTCTCCTCTGTCCTCGCCACCTTATTTGACCTCTTCTTTTGTTGCCTGTTTTTTTTGCCTCAGCCATCTGGTCATCCCCCAAAGC
>VUQI01004542.1:7410-24534 GCA_015106735.1 Paratilapia polleni | reverse complement strand
TCACACATACAGCACTTTTATCTATACTTAAGTGCTTACTAACATTCACACTCCGATGAATGCATCGGGAGCAACATGGGGTTCAGTATCTTGCCCAAGGATACTTCGGCATGCAGACTAGGGGAGCCAGGGATTGAACCACTGACCTTCCGATTAGTAGACGACTCGCTCTACCTCCTGAGCCACAGCCGCCTAAGCCTTAGTTATTATTAAACTCTTTCTCTCTCCCATAGTGTGTCTTTTTGTCCTGTCTCCCTCTGCTCTCTTCTGTTTCTCCTCACCACCAACCGGTTGCGGCAGATGGCTGACCCTCCCTGAGCCTGGTTCTGCCAGAGGTTTCTTCCTGTTAAAAGGGAGTTTTTCCTTCCCACTGTCGCCAAGTGCTTGCTCATAGGGGGTCATCTGACTGGGGTTTTCTCTCTAATATTGTAGGGTCTTTATCCTACAATATAAAGCACCTTGAGGCAGCTGTTATTATGATTTGGCACTATTTGAATTGAACTGAATTGAATTGAACCAAATTTAAGTTAATTAAAATTTCCCTGCTTGGAAATTTTACCAGGAGTTTCCTTGTTGGCATGTCTTTATTTTGTCTGTTGAATGAACAGCTTATGGAGGAGGCACCGACCTTTTGACCCCTAAATAAATGTGTCCATTAGGCATCACTACATTGTCTATGTTGCTTTTAAGTGCTGAATCTCAGTGATTCTAGACCTATTAACCACAATGTTGTCTTTCATCTGCTAACCTGTGTGAGCTTGGTTAGACCTCCTCCATCGTTAAATTGGCAGCGGAGATCAACAGACTCTGTGGGATACGCCTCCAGCTCCTCCTCAACTTGCACTTTTGGAGCCCCAATTCCTGAAAGCAGAAGAAAAAGAGACAAGAAGGGAGGTTACACAATCATCCACAAAACAAATATTGTTTGAATATTTTAAAATGTTTCTTTGTATTAAAACTAAAAGAGGAAGTTGAACAAAAGAGGTAAAATTTAGACAGGAAAGAGTTTCATTTTGAGTTATCTATTATTTAAATGTATTTGCTGTGACTGAAATTTTCCCCTCCTACTTGTTTTGTTTGCTGTCATGGGGAAGGATCAACCTCCTTAATTCATTACAGATAATTCAGAGAACTATACTGGAAACAAAGCGAGGAAGACAATAAAAGGGACCGAAGACCATGAGAGAAAAGAGAAAAGCTCATTAAAGAGAAAGAAATAAAAAGTCAGAATCATCAGTCTTTGGTTTAAAAAAAAAAGCCTCAGGCAGAGTCTTCCTTCAGCTAGGCCCTCCTCATTACAGTGAACCTCGTCTACCAGGAGGCATCGCTAGGGGGCGAGCCTTTAGGAACAACACAGCAGTTGGGGTACCATTCCTTTCATCTGTTTGTGATTCAGTGAAAGGCACCTGTAACTCTTCACTTTAGCTTGAAAAGCAGTGTTGAGAGAGCAGGGAAGGTCAGCCAGGCCAGCACAGGTTCAATGAAAACAAGCCAGGAGAGCCGCCCTCACCGATCAAACTTAAACAGAGATGAAAGGCATATGCTAACAGCCAAGCGATGCCTCAACACTGTACGCCACCTGTTGACCTGCAGGCTATGTCAGAACACAGAGTTTAAATTGGACAAGAGGAATGAGTTTTTTAACATTCGTCTCTCATTCTGCGATTGACTGACTCAACTCTGTGTAGCTGGCAGAGGCACAAATCATGAGTTGCCAGGCATCCTTTGAACCTATACTTTCTCTTCTTATCCTTTTGTTAAAAAAAGAAAAAGTCACTGTGCTGCTGTGATACCCTATTTTTTGCAAACAAGAATTGGTGTTGCTACCCATCTATCAGGTATTTTTGTTCAAATACTCTCCATAGGAGAGCCAAACTTCCACTGAATTTCAGATTGATCTGACAAATAGAACTGATGTTGCAGAAAATGCATTTCAGGTTTGCAACAGAAAAGCAGGAAACCCTGAGCTAGACAAATTCTGCAAAAAAACAGGTTTACAAAAGTGCTCCTAAACACATTGCTTTAAACTGCATGTAAGCTCTTTCTTGTCTTGTGTACTACCTAGTGAAAAAAAAATTAATTAAAAGCTGACACGAACTGACTCTGCCTCCTAGTAATTGCCCTTTTTATTTGAATCATTTTCAATAAGCACCTCTTAACCAGCAAGACATATTTCTGCAGTTGTGCCCTATAAACACTGTATCTATAAACTACATAAGAGTGCACAACCAACAAATTACAGTTGCTGTATAAATTTCTTAAAATTAATGGACTTTAATGAACTTGTAATCCCTGTAGCCAAGAGAGGGAGAAAGACAGAAAATGGCTCAAACAGAATAAGAAAGAAAAATGAAAAGACAAAGGATCAGACAGAGCAAAACAGAGAACTTGTAATCCTTTCTTAATACAGTCTGGTCCAAGTCCAGCAGCTCAATGTGTTTGGCAACATCCATAAACAATCATAGGAGACTGGAAGTGACATTTTTAAAGAGTGTGCAATTGTTCATGCTTTGCAATCAAATCATTTTGTCACTATGGGCCTTGCCATCAAACACTCATTTTGGGTAACTTTAACATTTAAGAAGCTGTGTTTTCTTTTCTTCATTTTTTTTTTCTTTTTTCACTTGCCCTGCTCCTTTAACTGTTCTCCGCCTTTCACTCATGCAGAGATCCAGACCCCCTGCTGACCCGGGATCAAATCCTACCAAGGCCTTTTCTCATCTACCTCCCTTTAGTCTCTGCCCTCTCAGCCAGCCTCTGTGCCTGTAAAGATAAAATTCTTGTGGGGAGCCGGCCTCTTACTCTCTCCACAAGAAAAGGGGATAAGCACTCACTAACTGCTAGCTATAACCGCTAGCTAGCCCCGGGTGGCTCCAGTGAAAAAGCCTCTTAGTGTGCGAGGGATTGATTAGGACAATATGTTACATTCTGCACCACAGAGGTGAACGGGCTGGCCGGGATTTAGCTCGCAAATCAGCTGTAAAACACAGTCACACTAACAAAAGAAGTGTGAAGGGGGTGTGTGCTGCAAGGGGTGTTGGGGTGTTTTGGATTTACAGCGTGCATGCATCCACATGTTCAACCACGTGTGCGGGAATGAATTTTGTGTGTGAGTCATATGCATGCTTTATGGTGTGGGAGCAATGTGTGCATGTGTGATCACTGTACATCAGAGTGTGTGCATAAATCACAGCATCTCATTGTAATGTGAGTGTAGATAAGACTGACTCGGTCATTGAATAACAGTTTTACCCTGAGGAAGACAATGGACTGTCAAACCATTTATCCATTCCTACTGTGGGTCCAACACACACACACACACATGCACGGGTGCACGCACACAAACAGACAGAGACATGCAAATGAAATAAATGAAGTTTTTACACGACCTGACAACAACAAAAACAGCAGCAGTGAACCCAGAGTTCATCTCTGTTTTCGTTATTTGCTTCGCCTTCCATGACATTTTCGCTCACATTTCCTTTTTTCTTTTCTCATAAACGAACACACAGATTTATTCCACCTAATTAAACACATCAACACACAACTCCCACTATTCATAAAGAGGCTGAAATGCAAAAATACAGACACACCAGATGGTCTCACCAAAGCCATGAACCACATAAACTTTACGGTTATTCATAGTGGTCAATGAAATCTCTTCTGTGACGCATGGGGAAAAAAAAAAAACAAAAGAAAAGAGAGGAAGAGGGGATGATGGAGAAGGAAAGGAGATTAAAAGAACCAAATAGCAAAAGAGAAAATGTCAGGAAGAGTATGAAAGGAGCTGGGAGAAAGATGGTAGAAACATTTATTGGGGGGATAAATGTAACAGAATAAAAGAGGGAAAAGATTCATAAAAGTGACTAAAAGAATGTCTAAAGCAGAGAGAGACTGAAGGCAATGGAGGTGCAGGGGTAGACTGGAGGAGGGAATAAAGAGAACCACAGAGTGGGGAAGTCTGAAAATGGTCAAAAAGAGATATGAGGAGAAAAAATAAAACCTTTAAAAAGTAAAAGAAGGGAGCAGAGAGCACGAGATGACACCAGAGATGATTCATTTCTTTCCAGTTATCCTGCAAAAAACACATGTAATGCCATAAAAAAATGCTGGCAATTCATACTTCAGGGTGACGTTCAAAAGAGCTGCTGATTTAACTCAGCCAAAAAGCAACACAGAGACCTTTAGATTTTTAAGTTTTGAGTTTTTCCTTTTTTAAAAAAAAAAAAAAAAAATCAAATAAAATCTTGATAAAATAAAAGTAATAACTTCTTATTTTTTCTTTCCCTTCTGTTATTATAGATTCACAGAAAAAAAATACAGGAGTCCCTTCTTCTATCTCCTAAACCTGGGAATATCAAAGTTTAGTTACAAAGACAAAATTAAAACCTGGATATTTGCACTTGCTCTTGATAAACAGTCCAAATACATATATATATATTTCTTTTTCTTCAACTTTATTGAAGCACAGACTTTCAAGATTGTTAAAGACAGTTATTCGAGGAAAACTTTTAGCCCTGTGAAATTAAATGTAATCACTGCCTATGGCTAATTTTATTTTTTCTGGAAGAATAATGTACAAATGTTTGTCCTGCTATCAGGAAAATTGGTGTCAGTGCACCACAATAATTCTTATCTTTTGAATCCTTTCCAGCTTGCAACCCCAGTGATCCCACAATTTGCATTATTCTGCTGTTGTACTCAGTGGAAGTCACTGTGGATTGGAGCAACAGTTAAACATAAATGGAAAGTCAAAAAGGGGAGGTGTTTAGGTGAACAGGCTCACTCTGCTTCTCTCTCAATACACCAGAGAGATGAATCACAGTTAATTGACATTTAGAGGCTTGTGGCATTTGCCTGTTTATGTGGAGCTTTCCCATGTAGACAGGCGTGCAGGAAGAACGTGAGGAATATGCTGATGGGGTGCTCACTCATCCACATTAACATCCAAATCACATGCTTATAGAAGGCAATGAACCACAGCTGTTTTGTTTTGGGGTTTTTTGTCAGCCTGTCATGATGTCAGCTATGTCAGCTTTTATCTGGTTGATTGCCAGCAGCTGTCAGCTGATAAAACTGAAAGAATGGATGCATTTGAAAAGCTGAGACTGCTGCATGGAGAGTTACTTTAACATATCAGCAGTACATGATGAATCTATAGTTTTATTTTTCCTCCTTTGACTAAATCACAAAATGCAGTGGATATATTTATTGAATAAGGTCATATTCAATAAAGATTATTTTCTTCCCATGGTATGCCATTTACTGCAGTTTTCTAGAAAACCCAGATTACTACTTTGATCAAGCAAAACCCTTCAGGGCTGAAAAATGAAGCCAATGCCAAAAAATGCAGAACAGCACCATTCATGGCTGCTTGAGGCTGCCTCCTAAATAAATCCCTATAGAAATGAACATGTTTACACTTTGGTACAAGAACAGCTTCGGTCTCTATAACCAATTTAGCCCTTTATAACAATTGTACAGGAGTATTTAAAATTTGCATTATTGGGCATGGCTGCTTTGAATGACTGTTAATGCCAACACAGGCAGATATAGCCGCTAGCTGTCTGCTAAGTTTCACCCAATTCGAGTCACTTAATTTTTACCTCTTATACATGTTTGTGGTGTTTGTTCCTTTTGGAACATTTTTAATGGAATTATGTGTCAAATAATGTGGCTCACTGTGTGGTTAATATTAGTAACAGCAAGTCCAAGAGGTCTGTGCTTCAGTTTTGGGGAGGGAAATTCTAGTATTTATATGTTACTTGGTATTAATTAACAGGTATCTGTGTTTATGAGTTGCATCCATTAGTCTGGATGCAGGTTGCAAACTAAGATTGCTTAGCGTTAGCTGATAATGTAGAACTTTACCCTCTCCTCCAAATCTGGCTCCAAGAAATCAACATGGTGGTGGCCAAAATGCTTAAGTTGATACTTCAAAAATTTGACTTTGGAAACCGACAGGTGGCATCTCTCATATGCAGTGTTTATTTTTTTATTTATTTTTTTTAATATATATGATATGGTTCTTGTGTCTCAGTGGTTATTTTTCACTGTTATCTTTTAAAAGAAGTTTCAATACACTCACTGGTCTTTTACACTTTCATCAGATTTTTTATAGTCTGTTTCTCTATGACCAAACAACTAAGAAGACTGAATAAAACTGACTAGAAGTTTACTTCACTTTTTCATAGAGTTCACACTCTAGTGGGAGACTTCTCTCCCCCAGTGAGCAGTTCAGAAACAAAAGTAAAGCACGAGAAAGTTAGCTGATAATGTAGCACCCAACAAGGCACTAATTTATAGACTTCAGTCCATAACAGGTCTGGAGTCTGGTAATAAGTATTCTTATATAATCACTTATCCATATAATATAAAATTGCCTATTTCATTTCTGTTTTTTCTGTGCTCATTCAGGAGTGAAACAACATCTGTCTTGGCAGAACCCCCAGGTACACAGTGTTAAATGTGTGATCACTTCACTTAATCATATCTCTATCCTCCAGCTTTTGTCACTCGTGTATAAATGTAGGTTGAGGTGCAACACAGCTTCTTTGTCGAGAGACAGCTGTCGAGAGTGTTGAGTGATCAAGCATAAACTGAGCTTAAGGCCACCAATATACTGTAACTGTGCTGCTAACAAGAGATGGAAAATGAACAATTCATGCAATGAAGGTTTAATCAGTTTCTTCACAAAGCATAGCTCTTGGCATTATTGGAATTTTATATAAAGAGTTCCAGTTAAAATGGAAAATACATTTTTAGATGAAGCAGGAGTAAGAGGAGAAGGATGGAGAGGAAGATACTGGTGACAAGGTAAGACAACATACCTATGTTAGACACCAAGGATGAATGTCAGATTATTTACAGCTGAGCTGGGTTATAATTCTGGCTGCATGTCTCACCCCCTTCATGTAAGTGGTCATGTAATTGACTGATAACGTAAAAATATTGATTTTAGTCCCTTTGTATTTCTACAGGGTGGGGGCCTTGAAAACATCACATTATTATTACTTACATTTAACCCCAGAATCAGAATATATAAAGGACAATAGTATGTGATATCAGCCATTCTGATATTTTACACACTATATAGCAGGTCAACATCCATTAAAATCTCATGTTCATGACTTTCATAAATGAAAATAAAAAAAAAAAATCATCAAAGGTCACATGAGTTAGAAGAGAAGAGGAAGGGTGGTGCTGAGTGACTGTCTCATCCACCACTAACTGGGGACCTGAATTATCGGTAATTGGTATTTGACAGCTCATAATCATGTCTGGCTTTTCAGTAACAGGACACTGATCAGCAACACGACGGAGGGAAAGGAGAGGGGAGATTAGTTGTCAGAAGGACAGCTTTAGTTTCACACAAACAGTTTCTGTATTAGCTGGCACTCAACAGCTTTGTTATTTTTTAACAAATGTCAATCAAATACCAAGGCTGTACCCATTCCTTGGGTAGAAATTCGCTTTCCAATTTCGGGAATTCAGGTATTTGTTTTTTAAAAATGTGAAACTATATGGTCTGTGGACACAAGCAGGGGAAATGAGCTTCCTCCGAAGGGTGGCTGGGCTCTCCCTTGAGATAGGGTAGGGAACTCATCAAAAGGAGTCAACTGAGGTGGTACGGGCATCTGACTAGGATGCCTCCTGGACGCCTCCTAGGTGAGGTGTTTCAGGCATGTCCTACTGGGAGGAGGTCCCAGGGCAGACCCAGGACACACTGGAGAGCTTATATCTCTAGGCTGGCTTGGGAACACCTCAGTGTCTCCCCCAGATGAGCTGGAGGAGGTGGCCGGGGAGAATGAGGTCTGGGTGTCTCTACTCAAGACTGCTGATCCCGTGACCTGGACAGGGATAACCAGAGAAAAATGGATGGACGGAATATATGGTCTGTGTCCAGAGACAGCAAATTTGTGGCTGGCAGCAGTTATTTTCTGTACAATTCCTATGAGGCTTAGCGTTGACCACACCCAAAATCCTTAGTGCAAAAACTCCAATGCTTGCCAACGTTACTCCTCACTCATAGACTAATCAAAACCAAGAAGAGGCGGGAACTGATAAGAAACTGATCCTCCCTGTCACTGACAAACCAGTTATTTAACGTTAACACTGAAGAAACTGCAACAACAACACAACAAGCACAGAAAACGCTGTGGACACAGATCCATATACCATCCTAGCTTGTACAGCAGTACACTTCAGTTCATCTTACTGTTGCCAACCAATGATGTTACCAAAGACCAGACCATGTACTGATCTTCATTCTGTACTAATGTGTTCACATTCACAAGAGTAATCCTATCACAAATAATTGTCAGTATCAAATAAAAGCAAAACAATTCTAAGGATTTAATAATTTAGGCCCTTACTTTTAAAATAAAAACTGAATCAACATGCTGTTGAAAAACAATAACCTACCAAAATATAAATGAATCCATCAAATTTTCTGCAGAATTGAGCAAAAAGTTTTCATATTATCACCAGGATTGTTGTCTCGCCACACATCACTGACCCCTAATTACCTCTAACTGGCAGTGAAAGCGCCTGGCCTTTGATTAATTAGATTTAGTTCTTACAGCACATTTGATGAAAGTGCACAAGGTTATTTATAGGAACTGAAATAGCAAATTGGAAATGGTTGTCACAGCTGGAATCACCCTGAACAATCTCTGCAAATGTGTAACTGTAGCTTTGTTGATCAATGATCTGTGTGATTAGTTCCCTAGTGTGATTCCAAACTGCCTTTTTCTGACTGCATCTGCAAGTGGAAAGAGATTTAGAAATGTAACAGTGAAACGATAATAAAGACCACCAGGCACATCCAGGCATAATGCAGGTCTCTGAAAAGTATCCATGAATACAACAGTGAGAATTTAACTGTCTCAACAATAAGATGTTTAGTCAAATGGGAAAATAATGTGGCTTCGAGTCAGTCTTTTTTGTCAACATGAAACATCAAGTTGTAGAGCATCACTACAAAGCACAACTTAATTGGTTCTCAGTGAAGGAAAGGTAGTTTTATGTAAGAGAAATAAAGGATTTACAATAATCTGTAGTGTGCAGTGAAGTTACCAGTAAAAATGATCCAATTTCAAATAATAATCTTTAATTTTCAACAAGTTAAAGAATTATAATTTCAATTATTTTTGGCATTAATTATCAGGTATGTGGTGTGATAGACTGAGTCACAAAGGCAGAAAAAATACTTTAATTTTAGTGTAACATTAATGGGTAGCTGACAGCTGAAATAATTGGCATGTTTACACTGTGGGTGGCTTTTCAGTGTTACCATGCTGTCAGCTGACAACCTATTAACTCCAGTTATAGCAATTTTTTATTTTTTATTTTTTTTAAACTAGAACTGAAGGGCTGCATAATCCACTGTGGGCTGAGAAAATGATATGGCCTATGGGCTTATGAAACACTTTCAAAATCCTCCTGCATTTATTTCCAAAAAGCATAGTAGACTATCTTCTAAGGAGTGTACTGGTTTTCATTTCTGAAAAGTTCGTATTTTGCAAATGCGCTGTACTCATTCACTTGCGTCTTTAAAGCATTGATACAGTTTTACAGCTGCAGTGTGTCTGTGTGTGTGTCTCACAATGAGAGCTGACTCACCAGTAATTGGTATTTGACACTAAATGACTACTGTATATAGTCATCTTTAATCAGGTTCGAAGGCCTTTTGATGATAAATGTAGCAGGGATTTTCTATTCTCTCTGACACCCTTGCGCCATCAAGAGCCTGATAAGGTTCATGATACTCCACACAAAAGCCATTGTTACAATAATGAATAGGTGGCAGATATGCAATTTAGTTACACAGTACAATTTGTAGGGCACCTTAGTGTAGATAGCTTATCTCCCACCTGCTTAGGTATTTCATGCATGCAAATCTACAGCAGTAAAGGCTAAAACAGAGAAGTGGCATTACAAATCAGCTGTCCCTGTTATTTGCTCGTGCAGAATGCTTATATGTGGCATAAAGGTGGATCTTGTTGTTGTTTTCTTGCTGTGTTACATCTCCATATGCTCACTTGTCACTGTTGGACAACAGAGGAGAAAAGGAGAAATAGCCTATAGGAATCATTTACAGTTATTTTTCTGTAGATCAGTGAGAGCTGTCTGTCAAATAAATGAATAAATGAAATGAATGCATATCACACACACAGCAGATCAGGTAATATGGCTACCATTCATGGGGTGCTGAAGTGATGAAATCTCCTTAACATGAACTTCCTCAACAGGTTAAGAAAGTCTTGACTATGACTAGGAACACTTGGATCACCTCACAAAAAGTGACAGAAGTTTAGAATAACACAAAAGTTCTCAGGACCACTAACTTGTATTCATCTCATCTGTTCTACTTTTCTACTCCATTACTAAATATAAAAGTTAATAAGGGTCTCTGTCTTTTTTCTACTGAGCAAATTCACAATAAAGCATTTTGAAGCTTAGTTCATGAACAATAAAAAAAATGGCTGCCCCCTTTCAGGTTAGGCACATGTGATGACACACAGGACACATGACAATTCCATCACACTTTCTCCGTTTTAGTCTTAAAGCTGACAGTAAAAGCAGCGAGCTTCTGACTGAAAATATGTTGGTTTAAGCCCAGGGGCTTCTCTCACAAAGCAGGATTCCTGAGTTAACTGTGTATCTTTGATGAGTAAAACCCAGAACACCCTTCAAAGCTGGAACATGGTCTGAAGTAAAAAAGAAGAGCTGTTCTGGGTGTTACATGGTGTCCAGATAACTGCCTAATCCTGCCTTGTGAGAAAGGCCCCTGGAAAGGCTGAAAATGTCTGGGGAAAGTGAAGAAGAACTGTTCTTTCTCCCCCAACAAATACTGAATAGGTGCCCTTGAGCAAGGTATTTAACCCTTAAAGCTGCTAAGTGTCCTAAGTGTCTTATTGTCACTTTGTGAATGCAGAAGCAGGATGGTGCTAAAAGAAAACAATGAAGCTCAGCAAATCTTTCCAGGATAAAACAAAGTTAAAGTGGCAAAAGACAACTCGCCCCCACCCTGCTGTTGTAAAGACCATGAATTTCTGTTCAGTACACACAGTTGTATTGTAATAGGTGGAAATAATGTCAACAACTTGTCTTCCAAGACTCTCTCCACTGAGTAAATGCCCATCCTATGTTGACTTTCATTTTACTTTCACTTTCTACACACTCCTCCATCTTCTTTGTTTCCTCTAACAATGAGACTTCTTTTTTTTTTTTTTTTCATGGTTTCCACAACTGTAGCTGTTCCAGCATCCTTATTTTATCTACCTGGGGAAAGCTAATAAAAGCAACTGTTGAAGTAAAAGCCCCATCCTCTTTCTGTTTTAGTTGTACCATTAACCCATCATTTTCTTTGGAAATATCTTACCCAGTAGCCAAGAAATTTTGCATGTTGAAAGTGAGGCCTACAGGGAACCAATCCAAATGGAGATTTATCATTATTCTATATAAAGCAAAAGTCTTGCCAACTGCCCATTTAAAGATAAAAGTTCAGCTCTTGATGTTTGCATAGGTTCTCTCAGGCCTTGTTCTAACATAAAGCACCAAGAGACAATCCTGAGTGTGTAATCTACAGAACAAAGCCTCTTCACTGCAGGTTATGTTTACACATTAAAAAACAAAAACACCAACAGCAATGCTGAGGTAAAGAACAGGAAGTTTAATATTTCAGGTCTCTGTTTTCAAAAGCCCACCTTTGCTGCTCGAGGCCTGAGGTTCTCCTCTGTAACACACAAACATAAACACAGCCATGTCCTTTTGAAACGCAATGACAGGACAGGAGAGCAACAGATTCAGGAGAAAACAAATGTAACAACTGCACAGAGAGTTCACTTAAAGAGGACTGATTGTGCTCTTTTCTTTTTTTTTAGGGAGGACAAAAGGTTGAAGATGGGAGAAAGCCAAGTGTGACGCTGTCCATGCTGCACCAAATGATACATCTCTGTCATAATATCACAAAACAAAGAATCCAAAGTAACCATGTCAATAGCTTTTGTTCAGTGCTCCATTTCAACTGCAGTGCATTTCTTTTAATGCCCCTGCCTTGTTGATCAAGGCTTTGTGGCTCTCCTTACAGTTCCATTGAAGAGTTTGCCTCCTCGATCTGATGTGCTTCCATTACTCAATACACTTGCAATCTGCTGCGAAGATCAAAGGCCAGCGAGAAATTCATCAAAAGGAATTATTCAAAAAAAAGAAAACAGGAGAAGAGGATCAGGATATAAGAGATGCAGCCCCGAACAAATTAGATGGTTATCTAATATTGGTAGAAAGAACAAGCAAAGGCAAACACACAATAAGCCTATAAAAAAGGATATTACTGACCAGAAAAAAATATATTACAGGCTGGTACAAAAACTTCCAAAAAACATCCAAAACTTTTGCCTTTAATCTTCTCACAGATGCCCTGTGATAGACTGGTGACCTGGGTGTACCCCGCATGACAGCTGGAATAGGCTCCACTATGACCCTGAATTGGACAAGCGGTTAAGAAAATGGACGGATGGATGGATGGATGGATGGATGGATGGACTTCTCACAGATCAATATGTTCTCCTCACAGTTTCTTTGTGCAATTCTAGAAATTATGTTGAATCACTGATTGACATGATTTGACCACAAAAATAACACCTGTCCATTTTTAAATTTCAAGCAGACCCAAAGTCAACCTACAGGCCAGAACTGAAAACATGGATGATTATCCAGCTTCTATTTGTATCCACTTTTCAAGGAAACTAAAAACTCTAAAGCATGCCCAGAAAAGCATCTGAAGAGCCAACTTACTTGAATACATTAAACTTCTCTTCATTAGTCTCACTCCACTACAGTGCAGTGTGGATATGTCCTTTCACATGCAATATCATCTGCAAAGTAATTAAACTATGCATCACCAGTATCTAAATACATTTTTGGAGTCGTTATCCATCACTACAGCAGGGCCATTTAATCTGTATTAGATTTTTTTTTTTTAATATAAGATGAAACACTAAATGTATTCCCTTCGTCTTTCCAATGATCTTCTAGTTATCTCTTGGGTAATATTACCAGGGAGTTCCTTTTCTTTACCGTGGCATGTTTTCACCTCTTCCTAAGACCCCAAACTCACTGTTTAGTTCAGCACAAGCTACGATAACTGAAAAGGAGCCTTTGGTCAATAAGATCTCTTTAGAGGAAGTGAAAAGCATACCAGGGTTTGGTAGTTAAACCTGCAGAAACCTTCTGGGGCTTTGCCTTTGGCCTTAGTGCTGGTCTCTGAATGGGTGTGGATTTAGTGCCACCTGGACTTCTCATCACTCACGTTTTCACCCACAGCGCTCCCGTGGGGGAGGCTGTGGGACATCCAGTTGCCTTTCACCGTTAGACCCTTTGCCCGTCACCACCCTCACCTAATTTTTTTCAAATAAATATTTCATGGAAACCCACAGTTGAAAAGACAGCTTTGAATAAAGTAGGTTTTTAAATCTCATCAGTAGTCTTGGTAAATAACTGTGCTCTCAATAATGACCAAAATAATGGTGATTATGACTTTGGTGTCTTTGAAATCTGGAAAGCTCATCGGAATTAATAAGATGGATAACTGTCAATCACATAACTGATCAGTTGACTAATTGGTTCAGTGTGATTTAGGATACTGGCCTGCAACCCTACTCATTTTAATTTTCAGTATTTGACAGGGTGCTCCTGGCACAAGAATCATCAGATTTATCTACTAGTAATCACTTGGATCCATTTTCTGGTCCCCATTTTTGTTTAGCCCGCTCTTGCCCAGCTCTTGCTGTGAGGATGCCATCCAGGAATGCCAGTCTCACTGCTATTATCTAGCACTACAATCAGGTGTGTTTAGCAGCCCTGTTAAAAGCCCATTAGCGACTGCTTACATGCAAGTGCCTCCACTCCTGCTGTATGACCTGCTTTTCAACTGTTGTCTGGCACGCTAAAAGGCTTCATTACACAAAAGAAACTGACTCATTGAAGCGTGTGTCTGTGTGAGTGTGTATGTATGACACCTGCCAGTCTCAATTTCACCCATATTCTCAAAGTGCCATGACCCTGTCAGAAACAGTTTAATGTTACCTTGTTATCTCAATTGTGCATATTTCAGGGGACATAATTAAAAGCCTTCTCCATATCGTAAGAGTCCATGTGTCAATCTGGCCTGTGTCTAAAAGCAAGTGACTTTAAAATAATTTATCTCAGGCTGTTCAGCTTGAAAACAGCCAAAAATAATCCATGTGACTTCCTGCTGAAGCCATAAATATGCATCGTGGCTAACATGGCAAGCTTAATTATCAATTACAGAAGGAAGCCAGGAAATTGCAAACATTTTACAAGGAAAACAAAATACGATGCAGAGTTGGTGATAAATTTATCAGGTTTCACTGATTATATCTGTTTTTAATCTAGTTTTTCTAAAAATCAACTTGTGACTCATCACTGCCGGGTTGGCTGAGGCTGTGAATCACTAAGATAGACGGGTGGATTCCAACAATGGGGGTGGATTTGGCTCATTTCATTTCAAAGCAACGCAAGTCCATTTTAACAAGCGCTCTTCAGTAAAACACTAAGAAGAGAGTATTGTGGCCAGCCAAGCACTGAGCCCTAATTACTGATATTTTCTGCCAGAATGAGAAGCAAGTGGCAAATAACCAGATTACAAAGCCGAATACAAATTAATAAGGGAGGATCAGGGGAAGAATACCAACATTAACACTTTTGTTTCAGACAGCAACAGATCTGGTGTGCGACGGGGAATGGGCCTGAGATTCCTGTGACCTTCTGGTGTGGGTTCCTACTGCAAAATATATCATTTCAAATCATGGTTGTATTGCAGAGATGATCAAGTATTTAATCCAGAACATGAATATTTTATTCTGTTTTTATTTGTAAAAATTAAAAGCATTTTTAATCAAAACTCACCGTTCTATGAACACACATCAAAAGATGAGCCCTTACAGGCAGGAATCCTGTTGAGCTTGAAGGCACACAGATCACCGATAAAGCAGGCAATTCTGGTGAATACAGCACATTTTTCCCCACAGGCCCACCTCCTCACGTGAATCCTCATTACCCACTTAGTCAGTTGTCATAACACTCAAAAACAAGGCATTCAGTTCACAGGCTTCAGGGAAGAGCCTTCCTCTATGAAGCTGTGCACAAGCATTGAAACAATTACTTGACAGGTATAATCAACTAATAGATTTATTGCACTTATAATCAAAGCCTATCTTGTCCCAGAAAGAACATTAAGATCCCTGACCAGCAGATGTGAATCCAAATATGGCTCGATCTTTTTAAAGTTCACTACAAGAATCAAAACCATTAAATTAATGAATAATTTGATGTTATTTAACATTTAAAGCAATCTTTGTTTTTGTAATATTGCTAATACGTAAAAGTTCTGTCTTGGAACAGGCAGTTTTCTCAACAATATTTCAGTGGCTCCCTTTATGGAAGGTAGTTTTTTTGAAAAATATTGTGTATTTTTAAACAGTCTTCAATGTCCTTTACCTTTATTTTTTTCAGGTATGGTTGAAACCAAAGCATAATAATACCAATACATGTTCATGGGAATTGCTCTGTGCCTACAGACTCGTCATTGCATGACTTTTAAAATCACAAAGGTTGGTATTATTAAAATTATTATTTCCAATGGCAACTGCTGAAGTGGATGCTGATTCACCTCAGAATATGACCAGTGACCAATCATGTTTGAACAAGCTCTAGCTGCATGCAGGTTAATAGTCACTGTGAAGTTCAAAAGAAGGATGACATTTGCTGAAATTCAGAAACCATCAGAAACCACCAGCTATCATTAAATTCAATTTTTATAATTTATCTGTATTCATAAACTATGACTGGCACATTGTTTACGAATAACACAACTGGTAGTCTTGGTCAGGATTCAATTCAATCCAGTTTTATTTATATAGTGCCAAATCAAAACAACAGTTGCCTCAAGGTGCTTTATATGGTAGGGTAAAGACCCTACAATATTAGAGAGAGTACAATATTTCCAGGATGTCTGCTGCCTACAGCAGTAGCACTGAATGACAGACACTAGCTGATGGAATCCCAGATTGGGCCGAATGTGTCATCATGTCATGGGCTCTCTGAAAGCTTAACCACACCATAGCTGCCAGCCACAGATATTGTGGATTTTGCAGAATTATTCAGTCTCAGGCCACGGAGTTAGTAAAATTTAGTTTGAAATTTATTTGTAGGAATGCAGTTATGAAGTCCATTGCATGACAATCAAACAATCTTTATAGGAAGGTCAACAATAACAAAAAGATAACAATAAAGTCCAGCAAAAATAATATTGTACCTCTATTGGCTGTGTTGTGTTCTTATCTCATTGTTAGTGGTTCAAATGCCAAATGACTAATTTTCCTTTGGCAAAGTTATTATGTTTTCCCCTTCAAAGTGAGTTACTACTCAAGTTTGGCCATGAAAAAAATCTGTTTTTCTTGGTTGCTTGTATTATATTCTTACTTTTCTGTGCCAATCCTAACATGCATTTAGGTGGTGTTGGATTTATACCCAGTTGTTTCCTTGAATTTCATGATTACAGTTACCACCAGGACAAAACAGATCACTTATAATTTGCCCATTAATCATCTCTATCTTTTTCATTATTTGCACGCAGAGGAAAAACTTGTAGGCAACTCAAGTGCGTTGAGTGGCTAAGTTGTGAAAAAACACAGGAACCCTGCTTGGGAAACTAAACGTCTCTATAAAAGATTAAAAAACAAAATATTTTTATCTTACTATGAGTTTAACTGTAGTACAAATGAAAAGAAAAAAAACAGGCATTTTTTTATGATGATAACTTGTTGATGCAGCATTCCACAAGCTAATAAATCTGCATCACTCTTGGGAAACATTATGTGACCTCAAATAACCAGAAACATTTGCAGAGGAAGAAAAAGTGACAGTGAAGAACAAAACAACAAGAACACAGTGGAAAGTACAGTTGCATGCACAACAGAACAGAAAACAGCAGCAGGCAGAAGTACAGGACAGAGAGACAAATTGGAAAATACAGACGCCAGATATACAAAAGCTAAGCAGTATAACAGAGCAACATTATAATGGGAAGTGGGTGGT
>VUQI01004533.1:0-24277 GCA_015106735.1 Paratilapia polleni | reverse complement strand
CAGAGGCCATAAGAAGGTCATTACTAGCCTTCACTAGAGCTGTTTCTGTGCTGTGATGAATTCTGAAGCCTGACTGAAACTCTTCAAATAAACCATTCCTCTGCAGATGATCAGTCAGCTGTTTTGCAACTACTCTTTCAAGAATTTTAGAAATAAAAGGAAGGTTAGAGATCGGCCTATAGTTAGCTAAGACAGCTGGGTCAAGAGAAGGCTTTTTAAGTAATGGTTTAATTACTGCCGTCTTAAAGGCCTGTGGTACGTAGCCCGTTAATAAAGATAGATTGAGTATATTTAAGATTGAAGCATTAATTAATGGTAGGACTTCTTTGAGCAGTCTTGTAGGGATGGGGTCCAATAGACACGTTGATGGTTTAGAGGAAATAATTATTAAAGTTAAGAAAGAAAGATTAATCAACTCAACAAGTGTAAGTAAATATGTTAATCTCAGGTGTGTATGTGTGTTCAACTTCCTCGGCATAGTTTAGAAGATAAGCTCAGTAATAATTAATAGGAAACTTACCTGGCTGCAATGACACAAAGGGGGGTACATCTCCATGGAGACAATCTGCCAACACACACACACACACACACCTCCTGCTGAGTTGGATGGATGTGAATGAGTCACTGTGTGGTGGTTATCATCAGAGAAGAAACATGCACAGGTCGTACCAGCCGTTTAAACCTGCTACTAACCTCTACCTGCAGCAGCGATGGGACCAGATGAACTACGAAAACCATCGCAGGAAGGTAGGAGGGTGAAGGGTGGAGGATGAGGCCCTGCTGGTCCAGAACAGGGCGGTGTGTTGGTGGCTGTTTTCCATTTGAGCTGGAGTCAAAGGTGGCCAGACTGGAGCTGGTTTGGAGGGCTGATGAAGGAAGGGATGAAGGCTTGAAGGAGCTGTAGGTAGCGGTGGAAATGAAGGAGGAGTGTAGGATTGGTGGGATCTGTTGGAGGTAGTACGGGGAAATTAGCTATAGAGACCCAAACAGTTTTTGTATCAGGCTGTAAACATGTTTATTTCTGCTGTAAAGTTGGACATTTTAACATGGGAGTCTATGGGGACTGACTCTCTGGTGGATGTTAGAGGAACTGCAGTTTTGGGCATTTCAGCTTTAGCTGTATTTTTCTTTCTTAAAGGTGGCTAATGGGAGCAAAGGCAAAACTAGTCAGGCAAATAAACCTAACCATAACCGGTGCTGTAGTCCTTTTTTCATTCTTATTAGTAAATATACATCATTTTACAAGAATCTTACAGGTTCAGTTGTAAACATGAAAAGAAACCTTAGACAATGTGAAAGAGGGCTGAGGGCCCATAGACTTCCACAGGACAGGAAGTTCCTTTGCATCCAAAGATAATTGCCCACCTGGTGGCCATTAAAAAGAATGCAAGTTTAAGGTAGAAGCTGCATACATCTTTTATACTGTCTATGAAAGAAACAAATGGACAAAATACAAAAGCCGTATATTTTAAGCAAATCATACATATTTTTCTTTATTTTATTTAGCTCTTTCAGTTTATTTGAAGAAGAAAAATCTAATTTTGGAGATACTTTGGAGTATTTGCTGGGCAGTGAAGTGGCTTTTTGTGAAAAAGCTTCTGTTATTGTTACACTGGCTCAGCTTTTTGGCTGCTTACCAAAAGATAATAACCTCCCTATGTAATTGTTTAAAAGCAGAAATCATAATGGGGACTGGTGGGTATGTTGGTCCAAAATGGACAAAATAACTGCAGCCATTGCTAAGGACACTGACTAAACTGTTGCTTCAGTAAGACAATTAAAAGCTGGAGTTTTGCCAGCTTATTAACTTTTGCAAATCAAGGATGCAGTTATTGTTAAAAAAGCCCCATCTGTTTCCCGGCAGGAAGGATAATTAGTGCGAAGAAGAAAACATTTGGAGCAGCGTCTCGGCTCTGTCAGAGGGAAACACTGGGGGCCAAAGACAGGGATTTAAGGCTTCTTCTCTGCTTTTGTTTCCTCTCAAGGGACGCTCACTTTGAAGAGGACGACAGTTGTTTTTTTTTTTTGTTTGTTTGTTTTTTGCTTTTTTTTGCTGCACGCCATCCGAATACAAGCAGAGTTGAAGCCAGAACAACAAGGCGACTGAGCTCACGGGCTGAGTGAACACGGAGAGATTTACGAGTTTTAGAAATGACTGCAGCATCCAGGGCATAAACAGGGCTTAAGCTCACATTCAGACAGTATGTCAGGTAAATATTCATCTTTAAAAACCAGAGTCCGGTCAGTGTCACCCACCTGATCATCTCTCTGTCATTAGGTTTTTATCCAATAAGAAAAAAAAGGGGAAAACTTGTAAAATAATCAGAAAGAAAGGCATTAGTTTGCCTGGGGAGCCTAACCACCTGGGAGAACAGCCACTGATCATTTTACTGGAGCTCAAAGCATTTGGATCGTTTTTAACTCTCAGTGGTGCCTCAGAGTTTGTTTGATTTTGGGAACTAAAGGAGCGTTTGGACCCTGAAATGGTTAACGATGTCAACGTTAAAAAGAGGATGTACAGTCTGTAATGTGCAGTCAGCGACCTTAGCTGTTCACCAGCTGAGCTCAAGTCAATTCAGAGAAAATGAGAAAATGAACAGGTTTAATATTCCATCCAGCAGCTCGGGGCTTCTTAATATCCTGCACAGCTTCCCATGCACTCACACAGCCCCCAAAGATAGATGACGGGGTAGCAGAGGCTCGAAATGGGACAGGGCCGGGCCATCTTTTCTCTTCCTATTAGCCTGCAGCAGTTTGCAGAGAGCTGACAGTGATGAAGCTCCACCTCGCCTTTATTATTTCTTCATGTCATCTTTAAAATAACTGGTCAGGACCAATTAGAGTTCAGCTTTGTCTCCTCAAGTGGCTCCGCAAAGGCAGCCACTGCGGCCACCAGCACTGCCCCTGCTGCTTTGTGGAGCTCAGGTAACTCTATAGGCTTCCCCTATCCTGGGAATCACTGCACCAGGAACCCCACCCCAGCAGTATCACTGAAGGGACCCACATCTGTTCACACGCTCACTCTGTGGGGACCGAGACCTCCTTAGGGGACATGAGATTCAGGTTAGGACTGAGGTTAGGCGAGGGTTTAGTTAAGTTTAGTGTAGGGCTAAACACAATCTAGGAACCCATCAGCTAGCCTGCTCACTTGCAGCTGGGGACGACCATTGTCAGGGCTTCCGGTGTATTCTGTGCAAGATTTCCAACGTGTTTTCATTTCAGGATGTAATCCAGTGCCATGATGCCGTTGGCTTGTTACTCCTACAATGTCCTTTGGGGCTGCAGGAAATGGTAACAGTCCCGTTTGAGACCTACAGAGTTCACATTAGGAGGTTTGAGGGGTTTGAGGTGACATAAGTCACATGTTTGTCAGCCAGGAGACTTTGGTTCACATCCCATTAGGACCTTTGTGTTTTCTACTTCCACTTTCTCCCTGCTCACTGTTTCATTTCACTTTGACACGTTTATTATCTGTAGGAAACAAAAACCACTTGGGTGTCTTATACAGCCCCTCAGTGCATCCTGTCTGAAAACTGCTGTTTCAGTTCCTTTGCCTTTAAGGCCACCCTCTGCAAGGCCTGTTTGAGGGTTCAGGTCATGATTAGGTGTGGATTAGGGGCGTCGCAAAGACAGTACAAACATGTGTGTGTGTGTGTGTGTGTGTGTGCTGCACTGTAAAACTGACTCGATTAATTGTGCATTACAGCTTCAATAATGATGACTTCCAGGATTTCATCAGACAGCAGCATGAAATTCATCGTGCACAGAGCGACTGTCGCCACAGGCACCCGAACACTTGTTTAATTAAGCTTCATTTCCAGTCTATGATTTCAGATCGCTTTGTTTTCTCTCATTAATGCATTTCTAATTAACAACAACAACTACACACAATGGAAATATTCACCTTTGTAAAACTCACTGGTATGATATGAAAATTAAATTGAACTCAGTGTATAACAGCAGCTTCCCTTCAGCCAAAACTGAGTAAAATGCAATGAATGGATCTTTTTAATTAGTGGAATTCAGCTCTGTCAGTCTTTTTATTATGTTGAAGTTAATTTTATTTATTTATTAAGCCACATCCCAACATTTACAGTCTGAGGAGGCTGAAGTGGGAAACGTTAAAGCCAAAGCACTCAGGTTAACAAATATTTCTGTATATTTCCAGCTGTGCTGACAGGCTCCACTGAGCGGCCACATCATTCTGTATATTAACGTGTTTCTCCTCCTTTTCTGCCTCTGCTGTCAGATACCTGAAGCCCGACATAGAGAAGAAATCCAAGCACAAAACATCCGTGATGAAAAGGACCCTCAACCCTGAATTTAACGAGGTAAGATCCTCGCAGCTGCTCCCCTCGGCCGGATCGCAGCAAGCTCCGCCCTCACAGAGAGGCGCCGTTAACAAGCTCGCTCTGTGCACCTCTGTGGTTAAAGTTTCATTTAAATCTTGTCCGGCTCGCTGACAGCATCACTGGAGGATGAACCTCCTGCATCTTGTTTTCCTCTCAGAGGAAATATCTCATGTTTCTCCCACATCACCTGATGATAGCCCGACTGTGCTTCTTTTGCACTGAAATCATTTTTTTCTAGCCCAGGCTGGCGATGAAAAATTCAAGTGCAAAGACTTTTTTCCTAATTTTGTGCAAGAAAAAGTAAAATATATTATTTTGAAGGATGAATAAATATTGGTACAAACGAATATGGTGCACTTTAAAGCCCATCTCAGACTGGAGCCTTTAAACAACAGTCACTTTGGCGTGGCCGTACTGTCAAACAAAGTGGTATAAATGCAACAGAGAAATCTCACAAGACAGTTTGAGAGTATTGTAGTGAAGTTAGAAGTTATTAAAAGAATTCAAAAGATTTGTTTTAGGTCCTTAAAGGGATAAAATCCAGGCTTCTCTGGATTTTAAAACTCCATCCATTTTCTTCCGCCTATTTGAAGTCACATAGCGGTGGCAGCGGGCTAATTGGAGTATTCCCGATATACTTTTCCCCCAGCAATATTTTCAAGTTCCTCCTGGGGGATCCTGAGGCACTTCCAAGCCAATTGAGGCCTATAATCTCTCCAGCAACTATCTCTACCCCAGGGTCAACTTACTTCGGAAAAATGATGTTGAAAAAGACGAGCTGGGAGTGACAGACTGGTCTAAATAATGCCATAACCCCAGAAGGAAGCAGTCGCCAAAAGGACAACCTGTGCACCTCTGATGTTGGCAGAACAGCATTAATTGACGCCTGGGGATGAGAACGGGCTGGAAAACAAGTTCAAGGTGTTGACTTGGCCTCTGAATTCCCGAGATATCCATCCGACTGAGGATCTGTGGGAAAATGAGTCAGATCCCAACTTCCAGGACTTAAATGATCTGCTTACAACATCTTGGTACCTGATGGCACAGGACACCTTCAGAAGTCTGTGGTGTCCTCAGTGAGTCAGAGCGAGGAGGATCCTACACAACATCAGGATCAGTAAAAAATAAAACTATTAGCCAGAAAGCAGTGAATGTTTGGCTCATATCTGTACTTTTCTTTGGCTTTTACTGATGGCATTGGTGAGTCTGGTTGCCTAAACTCAGCCACAGGTCCTCCTTATCTGTGCCAGATGTCAAGTATGTTGTGGCATTTGGTCCACATCTGGCCCACGCAACATCTGCCTACACTGTAATGGTGCTGAAGGCAAAGGAAGTAGTCTAAATTAGGCCCAAATGTCAATCTGGGATCGATCAAAATCCATCAAATACTACTAAGATTTCTGTAACTGTCACTTCTGTCTCATGTTAAAATATCTGATCTGATGCTGCTCTTCAGCTGCAGATTTATCAAGAAAATTTCTCTTTGAGAGCATAAAACTGAGACGATGAAGCAAACCAGAGAGGTCTCATTATTCAGCTCAGGTCTTTGTGGTTTTATCCAACATCCAAACCATCAATCAGTGGAGGAGGGATTTTAACGGCGGACCTCACAGACCTCTGTTCAGTCTGTCCCTGCATGTGTTTTCTTGTTTCTGTGTGTTCACTGCAGGAGTTTTTCTATGAGATCTCCCTGTCGGAGCTGGCCAACAAGACTCTGGAGGTGACAGTGTGGGATTACGACCTGGGACGCTCCAACGACTTCATAGGTGAGCAGCTGATCAAATGAAAGATGAAACCCGGTGGTCCAGAAACTCTCCTGAACCCTTAGCTTTTTGGGGCAACTGTCAAAAATCTGTCTTGTGTTTGAGTGGACTGTCTCAGTTAAGTTTTTAACAGAATCATCTTTTGGTTCAGCTGTAAATATTAATGAGTCTAACACATGCTGCTGATTAGTGCCGGCAAAGATGTTCAATTTGTGCTTAAGATTATCACTGCATATTTATCACAGTTACCATCTGTATTACTGACTTAATTCACTTTCCCCATTTCCTTAATTAAACAGTTTCTATGTTTAATTAAGGAATAATTTCTATGTTAATATTATTGTGGTTGTGTATCAGAATATCCTCCAACAGAGGTTCACAGGGAGGGAAAACACATGTTTCAGATTTCACAGCATCAGGACCTGCAGCTGTCTCTGTTTGGTTGTTTTCTGGCTCTTTCTGCCTTTAGATTTATCTTCAGTTGTGAAATGCAGTCTGATCAGGTTCAGATCAGGGGATTTACTCAGTCACTGCAGAATATTATTCCAGCTTCAAAAAAGGCAGGACAATGCAAATTTTTAGGCTTAATACAATTTAAACAGGTGAGTTATAAAAACAGGTGTTATGAAGGGGGAAATTATCTATAGGAACCCAAATCGTTTTTGTATCAGGCTGTAAACATGTTTATTTCTGCTGTAAAGTTGGACATTTTAACATGGGAGTCTATGGGGACTGACTCACTGCTGGAGCCTCTAGTGGACGTTAGAGGAACTGCAGCTTTTGGGTCTTCAGCATTGGTTTCATTTTACAGCCCCTTTGTTGAGGGGTTTTCAGGGACACTCAGGAGTTTCTCTACTAGAGTTGGTCTTTCTTTCCCATCTGAAAATGACCCTGAAAGAAATCCTGCATGTGTGGCTCCCTCAGAGGGACTCAAATATTGTGCCTACTGTGCACCCAAGTAGTCATAGGCAATAACAGTGTTTAAAACAAGAATGAGAAGACACTTGAGGTCTCAATGTTACACTAACACCAGAAACTCTTCCTGTGCTCCCTTCCTTCAGGTGGTGTCTGTTTGAGCTCGAAGTCCCAGGGCGACGCCCTCCGTCACTGGACGGACTGCCTGAAGAACAAGGGCCAAAGGGTGGAGCGGTGGCACATCCTGACCAACGAGCTGCCACGAACCCTCAGCCACGACTAACCCTGAGCAGCAGCCTCCATGCATGCAGACAGTCGCTGTCAGGGTTCACAGAGATCCTCGGGTTTCTTTAATGCACAGATGTAAGCGACTTCACCACAGGAAACTGTGGTAACTTAGAGGATAAGTGTATTATAATATGAGCCACCATGAGGTGTTGGAGAACCGGGTGAAGCCAGAGCAGCATGGTGGTGTGCCTTCATTATTGATCAGTAAGTCATCTGGAGCTAACAGGTTGTTGGGTCCATCAGCAATGTCAGCATCACATCTGCATTCAGCACCAGGCCTCATACATGCATACATAACAGGATCAGACTTAAACAGCTGACTAATGAGGGGTGGAACTCTACCACGGCGTGTTAGGGCCATCAAGGGTATAAAAAAATTAAAAAGAATGAATGGGCTGTGCAAGGGGTTAAAATTCTTAAAAATATATATTCATTTTTGAAATTAAAGTTGTTTTTCTTATAAATTTACCCTTTTTTGCTTGTTTTTTTCCCCAATATCTTTTCTTGTAAATTACTTTTTTTTAAATCAGAAATTTGGCTTTTTTTTTGGTTTTTTATAACTTTACAATTTCTTTCCTCATAAATAACCAACATTTTTTCTTAAATTTGCCAGTTTTTTTCTCTAAAATGTGCAGTTCTTTTTTAAATGAGCATTTTTTTCTAACATTGCCAATTTTATTCTCTGAAATTTGACATTTTTTGTCATAAATTTGCAGATTTTTTTGTAAATTACCTGTTTTTTTTCCTTATAAATGCACCTTATTGTTAAATTTGCCAATTTTTCCTCGTACCATTGCCAGTTTTTCATAAATATATACCTTTTCCAGAATTTTATCCCCACCTCTGCCAAGCCCTTGAAAGTTGTTTTTTCCCTTCTATTGGCCTAATTCGCCGTCATAGGAACTCAACAAAGTTAAGTAGAAGATTTGTAGATTTGTAACACTGAAATTCCTTTGCATGTTATTTTCCTGTACGTTACCTACCTGATGCTCTCTTTAAAGAAAGAGAAATTCATAGTCCGAATGCTGTTGTTCTGTGTTTACACTGACCTGTTGTTTCTTTGCTCGACCATGATTCACTGCAGTACTTTCAGAGCATGCTGTGCCAGGTTTACATGTCAGTATAATTCAGAATGTGAGAAACATGCATGGACATGTCTTGTGTTGCACTTCAGCTAGTTAAAAGAGCTATTAAAATAATGTTTACTGAGAAAAATGGGATGCTGATATTAGCTGGATAAAAAGCTAATTAGCTTGTAGCAAACAAACAGCAGAGCTGATCTAGGAGAGCCATTCCACTTCCTGTTAATCCCCATTTTACAGAAATTCAGCAGGGGGTGCTCTGAGGTGGGCCTCCATGAGTGGGAGTGAACAGAGCTAAATAAACTAAATAATATTCCCACCTGCTTCCAGGCAAAAAGTCCACGTTTTATTTTAGTTTCCACAAATCCAGCATGGATCCAGCAAGTTTTAATCACAGTGCAGCTGTGATTTATGGGTTGGTCCCGTAAACTGTGCACGAAAGATGGCCATAGCCACGGTGGTGTCATCTATTGGTTTCTGGACATTTTGAAGCATCAACATTGTTTTTTTGAGCCAGAAGTGACCATATTTGGATGGGAGGGTGGAGTGCTATGTAGCTTGGTTACCAGGCTGTATGGGAGCATCACACAGACACAGATAGCTGCTAATCAGTGCTCAGAAACATCCAATAAAATCCTAGAATTTCACTGAGCACTAAAACTGGAGCTCCGACTTCTTGGACGGTCTGTTAGTCCAATTAACCGCACAGCAGCCATATTATTGGTCAGATAATTGCATTACAAAATGCTCCAAAAGGCTCCAACAGCACAAACACGGTCCAGAGGTCCAGTTCAGGGACTCCAATTAGCTGAGGTGAAGCCTAGCAGACAGCTAGCAGCTACAGCCGCCTGTGTCACCATCCACCTTTCAGTCAAAGAGGCCACGCCCTAATCATGCAAATTTTAAGGCTTAATACAGTTTAAACAGGTGAGTTATAAACAGCTGTTATGACGGGGGAAATTAGCTACAGAGACCAAACAGTTTTTGTATCAGGCTGTAAACATGTTTATTTCTGCTGTAAAGTTGGACATTTTAACATGGGAGTCTATGGGGACTGACTCACTGCTGGAGCCTCTGGTGGACGTTAGAGGAACTGCAGGTTTTGGCAGTTAAACGTTGGCTCAGTTTTTCAGAGGTAAATAAATGTGATAGTTCAGTTTGTTTTGTCTTGGTGTTGTGGAATAATGTGTGGTGACTGAGCAGAAAATTGAATCAATTTCACGATAAGGCTGAAACATAAACAATGTGGATTTAAAATATAATCTCATAGTCTGTGGTGTCTGAACAGATTGGTTCAAGGAGGTTTTACTGCCCTGAGGTAAAAACTTTTCTTTGGCCTGCCCTTCAGAGTGCACCATAGGTGCACCAGTGCCAGCACTGAAAAACACAACCACACAGGAAATGCAAATCTGATTTATTTTTGTTGAGTTCCAGCCCTCATATTGTAGATGCTGGTTTTGGTTCACTGTCATGCAACAATAACATGATCAGTGTTGCCAGATAGGATAATTTTCCAACCATGTGGACAACTTTCTGTTTAAGTTTGTGGATAAAAACTAATTGAAAATGACCGAATGTAATTTCAGTTCAGAAACTGTTTTCCCTGTTCAGCTTTACATGAAGTCATAGCTCTGTGGTACTCAGACCTGTTTATAAAAGTGAATACCTTTTTCATGTGGTGTGTTGTTGGGGAAAAAGACTTGATGGAGGTAATCTTCCTTATTGTAGCTGTGGTTTTGGGCCAGAAGTACTCAAAGTTCAAGGGAGTCTGGATGGAAAACTTTATTTTTCTTGAATTTGAACAGCAGTGGGGAGCTGTGGGGCCAGACTGAAGCTGTGGAAATATTGTCTTAAATGTGTTCTCTGGTAATCTCTGGTAATAGTTTCTGATGCATTACTCTGGTGTGATTTAAACATGTCAGTCAAGGAAGACTCCACCCTCTACAGCAATTACCACCAGTTTTAAAGGGGATCTATTGTGGTTTACTTTATCTTCTCTCAGATATTCTATATAAAGTTATAGCGTCGGATGGATGGAGCGCCCACTCCAGGTGTTTCTGGCATGTCCAACTGGGAGGAGGCCCCGTGGCAGAATCAAAGTGATTCTGTGGCTCCCTCCATACCACTGGAATACCAAAACCCAAGCTCTCTCTCTTTCCCTCAGTCCATGCTCGGAGGTTTTCCACACACGCCCGGCAAACTGAATGAGGTGCCTGTGGTTTGTGTTTCATACCAAAATAAGCAAAGTCTGCCTTTGCTAAGTTTTGTCACTTTTTGGATGTAGTGAAGCATCCACAGATACAGCAAAAACATCTGGATCGTGTTTACAATTGACACTTGTGAAAAAACGTGACGTGATAGAGCGAAATGGATTTTTGAAATCAGCAACCCAAAATTACCAAAGAACGAAGTGTTAGATTTCATACAGCAAATATGATGCGGGGCGGTGTAACCATCAGCTGACCATATTTTCTTGACCTATTTGACCTTTTTCTCTCACCTCAATCTAGAGAAGAGAAAGAAAGTTAAGAGATATACCTTTGGCTGTGTCAAGCACCTCTCACTCTGAAGTCCTACTGAGCTGTAATACTGGTCTGTAAGTGTGGAGTGGATGTGGTGTGGCTGCCTGTTCACAGCCATTTAGTAATTAAATTAATAGTAAAAAAAAAAAAAAATCACATGCATTTGCTTTCTTTATTGAAATAATCAGATCCATTTTTCTTTGCAAGCGACGGTCTGACTGGACTGTTCTACGTGGAAACAACATCAGCATCTGTCCATCTGCAGTCCAGCTTTGACCACAACCCGTTTTGGCTGAGGAGATGATGTCAGTGTTTCAGCCAGGTTTGCTGGGATGTGAGAAAACACAGCTGTGAAAAATATCCTGACCTTATTCCACTAAAATTATCCAAAGTTCCCATCAAACCTGGTTGAAACACTGACGTCACATCCCCAGTTAAAACTGGTTTCAGTATGACGGTAAAAACTGGACCGCAGACGGGCGGATGCTGACATTTACAACACTTTGGGTGCTGATCAGTTAGCTAACTGGGGTGAGAAATAGACTTCAGAGCACGAGGTCACCAATTCAGTTCTGTCTCGCGGTGAATGATCTTCTCAGGAGTTTCTTCTTCTTCTCACAAGAAGAGAATATTTTATTTTATTTTGTTCAAATCGATAAAAGGATAATATGAAACTGCTCAGACTTCTCTTTGCTAGAAAGTTCAAGAAGGACGTGCAGCAGACGTCGAGTTTTCAACCAAGAAAAGATGGTCAGCCGACGGTTATTCAGTGTGTGAAAACAGCTGGAATAAACCTGCACGTATCCACTCGTCTGGAGTGATGCCTGAGCAGGCATGTGGACGCTAACGTTAGCCATAGCTGCTAAACAAGGCGCAGATTTTCCCACATTTAGGCAGCGTTTAAAATACGTTTCAGTTATCGGAGAATGTGATTAACAGTTTCTTAAATACATGCAGTATTCATACGGACTGTTTACCCTTGTTCATTAGCTCAGAAACTCCGGGTGCTGCTCCTCGGCAGGCTTCCACAAGGTGGCCAATCAGAAAAAAGTGGGCTTTTAGGGAGGGGAACCTTAAAGAGACAGGAGTAGAAACAGGACTGAGGGCCAAATAAAGAAGGATTAAAAGAAACAAACTGTGAATCATGCAAAGCTTCTGTAGAGCCACCCTGGCGTAAAAATTTAAAGCTGAGCATAATATGACCATAATAGGTCTCCTTTAACACTGAACTCCCTACAGAGGAGCTCCAGCTGTGAGTTGCATAGCATTTCCTGTGAGAGAAAAGCTGGATGGGACGTTTACTGCAGGAACCAGGAGTGCCTGAAACCATTTTGCAGATCTTTTGGGCACATTTGAAGACGCTGAGCAGGTTCCACAGAAAAACTGTGTAGGATAAAATCTGAGTTTCCTTCATCTCATTCTGTGATGAGTCATAACACACGGATCACACTTCTATTGCACTCTCCAGTAAGACTGTGAAAAAACTAAATGCATCCTGTTGACTGATGATGATGATGATATATCAATACAAGTGGTTCTTCCTCGTTGTTGCATGATGCAATATGTTGATATACTTCTTTATATCTCTATACTCCGTCTGCCTGTTTTCTAATGAAGTGAGACATGATGAGACCTTCAGGGACGGCTCGTGTTCCAGACTCTCCTGTTTACGTTGTTGTTGGTCCTCTTTTATGCACGACTGAACTTACGAATGTGGCTTTCTATACAATATCGTTGTTTACACACTGATCTCGTGCTTTACAGGTGTTCTTATATTTCTATCAGGTGTTTTATGTACGATGCAACAATAAATTTGGAATGCAATGCAGAGACAAGAGTGAGGGTGGATCTGTTCTCATGCTGGGATGGCCCTCGGTGGTGTCACACTGCCCCCTGCAGCCTGAAAGCACAACAGCAGCTACTGCGGTACTGCTGTTCATCTGCTGTCTGAGTAAATTCACACAGTAGAATTAATAAAATCACACCTCCAGGACTTTTCTCGTTTTTATCAAGACAAGGTGAGAAAACTTTTAATTATCTGAAAATTCACGTAAAACATTATTTAATTAACATAATAATAATTATTATTATTTACTCAAATCCAAGCCTTCAACCTTATTTCTGGCTTTTAGAAGCTCACAGTTATATTTAATATGTATATGTATGTATAATTGCACTTTCTGAATTAAATAAAGTTCTCATCAACTGATGAAGTAGGCTGCTCGATTATGTCAAAAAGTAATTATGAATTTTTGATCAGTATCGATTAAAATCTTTGGAAAAATAGTGCATTTATGAACTTTAATTAAAATTCAGCTGACAAAACTAAATGATATAAATCGATGTGAACTGAACTGAAGCTGCCACAGGCTGGCGAATGAATTTGGACTTTTATGGAGGGTCAAAACAGAAGGAAAGAGATGTGCTGAAATGCAAAACAGAATGTGGCGCAATAATCTGTCGGTAATTTATCTGTTATCTTGTTTTAATGATCGCTGGAACCCATACTTGTAATTTAAATTAGAAGTTGATGTGCCCTGCTCCAAAGTCAAAGTGTATATACAATGTATACGACTTACAGTGAACGCCTCATCTGTATCTGACACGGGGCTGCAGATGTCCCACGGGACATGACCACAGCACGAGAGCTCTCATCAGGTAAGTCAGTGCAAACACCTGGACTCTGAAGTGAAGGTAAAAGCAGCTGCTGCCTGTATTCATTCCACTGTGTGTGAAGAGATTCAGTCACATGTTCAGCTTTAAACTTTATTAGTGTTTAAACTCTGAGATGGGAAACTGAGTTCTGTTGAACATGTTTCAACGTGAAACACAATCAGAACAAATTCACACTGTGTGGAAAAATGTTTACACCACAAAATTGACACTTTTCTGCAGCTCCATAGAGCCCCATTCATTCTGGAGAGTCCCCCCCCCCGCATGGAACAGGAAGTCCAGAAAGTGAGAGTTCTAGCTCTTAGAAGTTGTTTGCACAGAGATTAAACCTTCTGTTTGTGAGTGGCAGCCAATCATAAAACAGAAGTGAGGGGCAGCACCAAGACACCCGGTATGAGACAAAGAAACGAGCAGAATCATTAAAGTCGACCTTAATGACTCAGTGAAAACAGGAACTAACATTTGTTTCTCTGAAGCACGATGAAGAGTTTCAGGGTGAATGTGCAGCTGGGTTAAACTTCCTGTATTTTTAAGACAAAATAAATGTCGAGTCAAACATCTGCTTCTCATTTCTGTTGTCAGATTAAGGAGACAAACTCAGCTGCACTTTTCAGTCACATCAAGTCACTTTTTAATACATAAGGAGTGATCAAAAAGTTCTGAGAAAAGACTCCACGTTAACCTAAAAGCTTACTGGATTTGAACTGTGCGTCTGCTCTTCAGTCATGTGCTCGTGGAGCTCTGGACCGTTTCCAGCTCAGCTTCTTCCAGTTATGTCCCTGTTGGCATAGTCAGCTTCAGCTGGATTAGAGCAAGCAGACATGAGGCCCAGACCAATCAGAGGCCTGCACTATGAAGCAGGTCCAACATATCCACTTGGATATGTGTAATTTAGGTGTCCTGCTTTACTGATGCTCATCAGATAAACACAAAGACTTCAGACCCTCTGACTGTCTGAGCTCTGAGCGATCTTCCAGGAACGATGATGCTATTTTCCAAAGATCTGATTGGTCCCTAGGCGCTGATTTTGTACCTGCAGCTCTCTGATCTTGAACACAACCTGCTCCAGTGGAGGTTAGGTCTACAGCACCAGTTAAAATGGCAACATAACAATTAAAAAGTGAACCAGCCTCATAAGACTAAAAACACAGGGTTGAAGCTGCAGTTACATCACTAAGCATAAATCCTGCTCGTCGGTGCGACCTCTGAGCTTCATTCAGCTGTCTAACTGAACCCGTGTGAGTGACTCAGTCTGACCGATGGTTTGCTGTGGGAAGTGTGACAGAAGTTTCCTCAGAGACAGAAAAGTGAAAACGTTTAGCAGTCATCACCTTTCGTGCAGCGTGCAGATGAGCTGAGGCTGCAGAAAAGAAGCTACTGAAAGAAAACAGAGCAAACAGAGTTGATGAGAGGTGTTATATGCACATTTTTAACTCAGTAGGAATTTTTTTTAAATGTCACCGCTATCATCCATAACTACTGTTTTTTTTTTTTTGTGGCAGTGAGTGTGATCCTTTACTAACCCATCAGCCCAGTGCCTTCTATCACCAGCACACACACAAACACTGAATCCTGAGCAGAAACTCGAGGCTGGAGCAGAGATCTGATCGCTGACCTGCTGCCTGTGCGGTCTGCACGCCGTTTCCTGTGAGCTGAGTACAGGTAAACAGCGAACAGGTGAGTGTGCTGAAGTGGCAGCTCGGTGTAACGCTGTCAGACACACGGAGGTATTTTTATCTGTCCAGGTGAGCACACAGTGAGTTAATGAAAGGATTTTTAAATAAGTCCACAGATCTCCCGCAGACAGGTGGCTAAAAATAAATTTGATTTATTTTTTTATCGGCATTTAGAGGCTGGATTCTGTCCTCCTGGAAATGATTCAACCACTGGAGACAGTGGTGACAGGAAATGCTTCACAGAGCAGAAACCCACTGATGTTTTTATCATTTCACTTCTTAAAGTGGACCAAAAGAGGCATCAGGATCCTGAGCACCTTTTGAAGCTGCCTGGTGGTACCACAGGTACAGGTCGTGGGCTGAGGTAGTGAAATCTTTTTAATAAAGGTTCTGATCTTTAAAGTTACCCCACGCAGGGTCTGACTCGTGGGTCAGTTAGCAGTGGTGTATAAAGAGCTGAAGCCAGCGCTGCTCCACCCTGAGTTCAGTCTGTTTTATGTTTCCTTTAATGCTGGTGAAGAAGATTCACATCTTACGCTGCAGACCTAAACGTAAGCAGAGCAGAGATCAGCAGGCGGAAAAAAAAATCACCACTTACTGACCAATCAGATCTCTGGATAATAGCATCACTGTTCTGTCAGAAGATCCCTGAGAGCTCAGCGTGCAGAGTCAGAGTGTCTGAAGTCTTTGTGTTTATCTGAAGAGCATCAGTAAGAAATACAGATTCTTGCAGAAAGTTTAATCTGGATTTTTTTTCCTGTTGGCTGCAATTTCAAAACAGTTTCATTCTTCTGTAAACTTTAACATCTGATCCTAAACCTGTCTGTACTTGCTGACCTGAGATCAGATGAGTAAGCAGGCTGTTTGAATGCAGTTTTAATTTTTCTTCTTTCCTCAGAGCGTCAAACAGCACCGCACACACATCGGTAACAGTTCTAACCCATCAGATCCTCCGTGTTTAATCACAGCGCCGTGATGCTGAGGAGTCTGAACTCACGCAGTCAACATTTTACCGGCTTTCCTTCAAATAAACTTTATTAATACAGCAGCTCCTTTCCAGTGTGACTGAGCAAAGCTCTGAAAGCTCACACACACACACACACACACACACACACTCTGCTGCTTTCAGTCTGTATTCTCTGTTTAACTTCTTCATATTTTCCTAATATTAGTTTTCTCTTCCTTTGTAAAATCAGCTGCTCTGCTGTCAGCTGACCTGTCCATATTTCTGATTGGATACATGCTGCAAGCTCCGCCTCTTTCAGAGCTTTACTGATAAACCCTGGGTTGACTTATCAAGTTGATAGCCACCTTCATGTGACCTCTGAGCCTGATCGATGCTGTTGGGATAAGTGAAGCCGGATAAGGAGGAGATATCCTGGATATGTTGAACTTTCTTTGTAGACCCTTTTTGTCGTCTTCTCTCCTTTCTGTATGCGAGCTGTGCCCTGAGCTCTGACTCCCAGGTGCTTCTTCAGTTTGTGCTCTCTGCAGGTCTTTGCTTTATTTTAGCTTCATATCCTGCACACAAAACTGCCTGATGAGGGACCACAGTGAATCATTAGTTAAACAAATTAACAGATTTAATGACGCTCTCTGACTGATGGCAGTGTATTTCTCACTTTTTCATAGAGATATCACGTTATCAAATTCTTTAGGACAGGTGATCATGAAATCTGTGAGATCTGATGCTATGACGGACACCGGTCCTCAGTACCACAGACAGTATTACAGATGGATGTAGTGTAATATAACTACATATAACATGACTAATAAATAGGTCTAAAGCTTTCAGTTTGGCCTCTACTTTTAACTTTTGCTGAGACTTGTAAATTTTGTTTTTTTATTGGCATCATAGACTTTTCATAAAAGATGGACGGAGCTTCCAGATCTGTAAAGTGAAGCCAATGAAAAAGCACCTTAAACCTGCATTCTTTTTAATGAACAGCAGGGGGTGCCTGGGTCTGTGAGGAAATGAGAGCACTGCTCAGCTGATCCTGATGAGTTTATGGTCTCAGTTGCTGGTTTCAGGTCTTATTGGATAAATCATGATGTTCATTTTGGAAACTGAAGAGTCAAAAAGGTGGTTAAAGCAGAGGAGGAGACTCGTCAATCACAAGTCCTTAGCCAATGAGCATGCAGTTTTGCAGTCAGATCCGCCCCTTGCTCAAACACCAAGATGGAGAAAATGCTCAGCTCGAGGCTTCATCACGTCACCGTCACGCATCATACAGTCGGTGCTTGGTGCCCGCTTCCGGAGCCCACCCCATCAGTACACACTGCCCTCTGGTGGCATATTGTGCAGTGCACTAATATACACCTGGAGTAGAGATTCCGCTCCACCTCACTTCCTCTTTTCCTCATCACTGATTGGCTCCTGTGAAATCACCTGTCACCTTCCTTTCCAGAGTTGGCAGCCCATGTGTGTCTTTTTGACCCCGTTCATTTCAGATCTATACCTCTGAACTTCCCGTATACATGCATAAACAGACATATTCTTGCTACCTGACAGTTTTCCTTAAAATCGAATTATTCATTTGTGAATCTAAAACCGCTTCCATACACATGCACAGTGCTGCTGATGGAAATATGCTGCCTAAAGGTGGAGGTGTACCTAATAAAGTGGCAGCTCAGTGAACTGTTTCAGGAAGTGACTCGTGGTGCTTTCAGTGGACGACATGAAAGTAAGCAGACACGATCTACTGATAAGAGACAGATATATTTCCGAGGAGAAACTGAAGAAACTCTGACCTGATGAAAGCAAAACCCAAACAGAATGAGACAGTGCAGACCGGGAAGAGACTCAGAGAGGAAAATAAATAGATAAATAACCATGTCCGCGAAGCTGCCTTTAAACGCCATTGTGTCCTGTTAGAAAAAACTGCATCAAAGATGCTCAGCAGGAGGAAGAGGAGGAGGAGGAGGAGAGGAGTCTGTTTTCTTCATCCGCTGCGGTTTCTCGTGCATGTTAATCGCCCACGTGGCAGCGTCTCACTTTCAGTCACGTTACAGAGTTTCTGCTGCAGCCTCACTCTTATCACACCTACAGACACAAAGCCGCCCGTCTGAAGCTCATTTACATCCTCTGCTCTGATTGGTCAGTCGCTTTCGGACCTACTTGTTTCCACTCATCACTGTTCTTGTTTTTTTAAGAATTCGAAAACGCTTCTCACAGGAGCAGGGATGCACCGACTCGACTTTTTACCGTTAAACTGGCTTCAATTGGACTGAATCATTCTTTATGTGCAGGATAACATCCTGTGTGTCGCTTTTCCAGGAATCATCAACAGAAGGAGCTGAAATAGTCACTCAGGGGGGGGTTAAGTTCATTTTTAAGGATCACAGTTTGTGGGCTTCTGCTCTTTAAGGACTGACCAGACTAAAAACACCCTCAAAGACCGACTTCTTCCAATGATCCAGGAGCAGTTCAATGACAATTTCCAGCATGACGGAGCACCATGTGACAAGGAAAAGTGATAATTAAGGATTAACATTTTGGATCTTTGTCCAGGAAAACTCCCCAGATCTTAATCTGATCCAGAATCTGTGGTGAGTCCTTAAAAAGCCCACAAATTGCTCAGCCTGGAGCTCTGATAAGGCAGGAACGGATCTCCATCAACCAGGATTTGGCCCAGAAGCTGAAATCCAGCATGAAGAAGAATGAACACTGTAAACAGACTCTTTGCATGAATTTGATTTATTTGAAAATAAAAGTCTTTGAAACTTGTGAAATGCTTCTGACTGATCTTCGTGATATCACAGAAACATGTAAAAAAGGATCTAAATAAAACCGACAGGGTAAAGTGTGTGAAACACTTGGTCGGGTCGCTCTTTAAAAACTCTTGCCTGAATAAAAAAAGGCTACACATCATGTTTGACCTAAACGCCGCTTTACTCACTTTGAAAAATGAACTCCAGAAACAAACCGTACATAAATAATAAATGATAAATACGCCGTTTGCCTGATTTACTGTCCCTGGTCTGATCCGAGCTCAGTGCGGGAGTCTCTCCTGCTGTTATTCACGGTCCCGTTACTTCCTCCTTTCCCTGCTCTCAGTCTTGCTGTGAGTGCACCTCCTCGCACACGGAGTGGAGCAGACAGAGACAGGAGAGGAGAAACGTTAATCCCGTTAAAGACGTGTTAGCGTGAGTGCAATAAAAGCTACAAAGCTAATGTAACATAACAAGAGGAAGAGAAGGCGCGAGGAGAAACATTGCCGCTGACTGCAGTTTGCATTCAAGTTAAAAACTTTTACAAACATAAATGAAATCTGTTGGTGCATCAGCGTGAAAAACCTGCTAACTGTTAGCTTCCTGTGGCTGACGCATGGAGAACAAACACAAAAATAAATAGTTTTAAAGTCACAATCGGACTGATATTTGACCAAAATATCGGATCGGTGCATCCCTAAAGAGCACGTCACACAGTGCCAGCGTGAGTTATACTTTCTGCTTTAATTAGAGGACTCTGATTGGCTGCTGTGTCTGAGGATTTCTGTCTGATGCTCGGCTCGTTCCTGTGAATCCAGACTGCGCCCCTCCAATCAGCCATTAGCCACGTAGCACATGTCCTTCTTCATGTGAATCTGCAGGCCGCTGGCGCTGGTGAACGTCTTGGCGCACTGGGCGCAGCGGTATGGTTTCTCTCCCGAGTGCGTGCGCTTGTGCTTCTTCATGGTGTCGCCGTCGCTGAAGGTGCGGCAGCAGAACGGGCAGCTGTACGGCCGCTCGCCCGTGTGGATGCGCAGGTGCCGCCGCAGGTTTCCTCTCTGGCTGAAGCTCTTGGAGCAGAAGGTGCAGCGGTGCGGCCGCTCGCCCGTGTGTGTCCGCAGGTGACGCCGCAGGTCGGCCGACTGTGCGAACGACTTGCAGCACCAGTCGCAGGCGTAGGTCTTCCTCTTCTGCTCCAGGTGGAGGCGGAGGCTGGCGGCCTGGCCAAACGCCTCACCGCAGCGTGGGCAGCGATGGACGAGCTCAGGGATGAAAGCGGAGGCCGTGCCGTCTCCAGCCGGCGGCTTCTCCTGAGAGGACTTCCTGTTCCGCTGAGCTTCCTGTCGGTCTACACGCACCACCACCGTCGTCCTCTCTGCATCCGCCCTGCTCCTAAGCTCTTCGGCTGTGACGTGAGTAGCCGCTGTCAGAGAGTCCGTGCGACCTTCAGGCTCGCTCACGCTGTACTCCTCAGGTTCAGCTTTGACGAGCGCAGGGGGAGGAGCCCGGGGCTCCTCCCTGAGCACCGGAGGAGCTTCAACGTGAATTTTGGGGGCCGAGGCGGAGGGAGGATTCAGGGACGAGTGTGAGGTAACAGGTGAAGCTTTCCCAAACGCTTCCTGTAGACGGTCAGCCTTCAGCACCGGGTCCCGCGGCTCCGCCGGATTCTTGTCCATTGGCAGGTGGATTGGCCCCGGAGATGGGCCCCTGTGGACCGTCAGCAACTGCACAGACACCACCTGCTCATGGGTTGGCTTGGCTGCGTTAGGCGGTGGCTGTCTGGGCGGGTTCAGGGCGGAGTCCGGCTCCTCGGAGCGGGGCCTTGGAGGATCACCGGGCTGCCAATCAGGAGCCGCCAAACTGAGACTGGACCTGGTGGACCCTGAAACAGAGAGAAACCCGACAGTTAGTACAGCAGAACATCTGAAGGATCAGAGTAGAACTATTTAAAAGTACCAAACATTATATTTAACAGCAGATTTCAAGGATTTATGGATTTATGCTTCTAAACAATAATAAAAAGCTTTCTCTGACCTCTGCATAAAGCATTAAAAACAGAACAGGTCTATTGTAAGTAGTAGTGTCGCCAGGCTTCAGCCAGTTATTCATATTATTGATTAGGGTAAGATATTTTAATTGGTTACTGAATATAATCAACCTCTTTGGTTCTCACTGTTGGTTTTTTATGATAATTTTTTGACAGTTCACTGTAATGCATGCTAAATATGTACGGAATTCCCCTTTAATAGAAACGCGAATGACCGAAAGTCCTTCAAACTTCCTGAAAGTCAGTTTTCCCCCACTGATACTTCACTCAAAGCTCCTCACGCCAAACTCCATGCGATAATCTGCCAATTTAATGCTCAGCTGTGTTTTGTTTTTGAAGAATTGGGTAAATTAAATAAACTGTGTGTAAATGAACTTTAAATGTTAATACGGCGCGAAGAAAACTGAAATGACAAACCTATTCTCGCTACATCAGATGACTCTCATCAGGTTCGAAGGCAAAGAGGAACTAACAGGCAAAATAACAAGTCACGTCTTTCGTAAAATATCGACAAAATCTGACGGTTTAATAGATGCCGAATGTAAAAGTCAGTCCTTAGCAATACAAAAAGACGTTAAAATCCGCCATTAAGACCGTATTTAACGTTAAAACAGTGTGTTTGTTTTAAACAGGCGGATTTTCAGCGCAGTTCTGAACGCGCGTTCTCTCGCGGAGCTAGCCGGCTAGCTCGGCCCTTACTCAGCCACTCGGTCCCGGCCTCCAGCAGCAGGATGTCCCGCAGCTGCCTCCGCAGGCTCTCGTTCTCCCGTTTGGTTCTTGCGGTCTCCTCCCGGTACTCGGCCACGGTGTCCTCCACCACATCCAAGATCTCCTTCACCACCACCGTCAGCCGCTCCGTTAGGTAGGCGTTCAGCAGCTGCAGCTTGGTCATTTTGATGCTGGGACCTCCAACAGCTGCATCCACACCGGAAACAGGGCGAGACAACAACAAACACGACAGGAAACGCTGCTGCTGGTAAGCTTCGGCCCTTCAAAATAAATGCATAAATAAATTCTAGGATGTTATATGGATGTTACTTAACATCCAAATAAAACATCCAAATAAAATCCTAGAATTTCACTGAGCACCAAAACTGGAGCTCAGACTTCTTGGACGGTCTGTTAGTCCAATTAACCGCACAGCAGCCATATTATTGGTCAGATAATTGCATTAAAAATGCTCCAAAAGGCTCCAACAGCACAAACACAGTCCAGAGGTCCAGTTCAGGGACTCCAATTTGCTGAGGTGAAGCCTAGCAGGCAGCTAGCAGCTACAGCCATCCGTGTCGCCATCCACCTGTCAGTCAAAGAGGCCACGCCCTAAATCATGCAAACTTTAAGCCTTAATCCAGTTTAAACAGGTGAGTTATAAACAGGTGTTATGAAGTTATAAACAGTTGTTATGAAGGGGGAAATTAGCTACAGAGACCAAACAGTTTTTGTATCAGGCTGTAAACATGTTTATTTCTGCTGTAAAGTTGGACATTTTAACATGGGAGTCTATGGGGACTGACTCAATGCTGGAGCCTCTAGTGGACATTAGAGGAACTGCACCTTTTTGCACTTTGTTTTTCAGCTCTGGAGGTTGAAGCCTGAAACATACAAATTGTTTTAACGTCTGACAAGAACCTGTCTGTGATTCATCGACCATGAGCAGCCTCCTTCACCTCATCCAGCTTCCCAAAGCTGCTCATGATGGATGTAAACACACAGATGCTGCGTTGGTCTGTGCTGTTCATTGGAACGGTGCAGCCATCATATTACTCAGGAGAAGCTGGGCCTCCTTAATGCATGGAGGCACAGGTCAATACGCAAAAAAAGCCAAAACTCAAGTCAAACAGATTTTAAAGAAGTTTGGCTTGTTCCAAATGCCAGGACTGTTTTCATGATACCGGATAATTAAGTTTAAAATGTAGGTTTCCATTCCCAAATGTTTCTCACTGTTTATCACAGTAACTGTGATAGTTCTATAATCCAATGCCTAAAATCAATCTTTGAATTGTGCAGCTGATTTTTGTGACTTCAGCTGTAAAAACTGAGTGTAAAATGTAAAAAGTTTCGGTATTCCTCCATCATTTAAACCGGTTTACTGTCCCAGAAGAGTCTGACTTGACCAGAGAGCTGCAGACGTTTAGTCTCTCCTAACTTTATCAGAACACACTCATTAAATTCATTTTCACCTTTTTTCCTGACATTAATTCAGCTTCAAAGAAGGATTGGGGACTACTTATTGTGACAAATCAAATAATCACGTTTATAACAGTAAAATATTGTGAAACATCTCATCTGTAAAACATCCCTCCGTGTCTTTGTGTGGGCATTTCTTTCAATGGCACATTAAAAAGCAGCATAAAAGTTTGTCTTTTTGTATGGAAACTGGTCAGAACCCAAAGTCAGAGCCCACGAGCAAGGCAGTAGCACAAGCCCGGATGCTACATATCTATGACTGCTCACTGCCGGCACAACCATCATCATTAACTGGTCAAACCTGGTTCCTTTAAAAAGTTAATAAATACCAAAAAAAAACATAACTAAACACAACAGACAGGTTACCTCATGTTTCATTAAGGTTTTATTTAAATCTGATCCAGAGCTGGACTCCTCTGGACCAGGACCTCCAGAGTACGCATTCCCAAGCAGGGAAGCAGGATTACAAAGAAGCTGAACCAATTAGAAAATTGTTACGACTCAATTTAAAACTTTATATCCACAGTTTGAGTCAGCTGAACACGAAATGTTTAGCTAAAGGAAAGTGATAGCAAAAAACTGGGTCTACAAAAACTGACCAGTGATTACTTTAGTTTGGTCTCTTATTTTGAAAGAACTCACAGGAAGGTGTCTGTCAGCCTCAATGCCAGAATGAGCACCTGTAACGGCTTTAAATGCAGCCATGCTGTTCCTCACTGTGACCACTGGAGGGCAGTAAACACACATGATTCTCAGTGTCAAGACAAGCTGAGTCCCAATTCTTTCAAAAATAAGAGTCAGAAGCCCAGTACAGTATCATAGCAACATTTACTCTGAAAACTCCATATCTTACTGACTCTTATTATTCATCATAAAACTATCCAACCCCCCCCCCCAAAAAAAAACAAAAAAAAAAAAAAAAAAAAAAAAAAAAAAAAAAAAAAAAAAAAAAAAAAAAAAACAAAAAAACACAAAAAAAAAAAAACCCCAAAACAAAACACTAAAGTAAAACTAAAACATTGTTTTAAAATGTCGTCAGTGAAAAATATAAAGAAACAGAA
>VUQI01004531.1:3527-15251 GCA_015106735.1 Paratilapia polleni | reverse complement strand
CTTGGTCACCCAAATTCATACCAAAATAAGCAAAGTATGCCTTTTTCACAAAATCTGTTCTGTTTTGTCGCTGTTTGGATGTAGTGAAGCATCCACAGATATAGCAAAAAACATCTAGATAATGTATACAATTGCTACTTGTGATAAAACGTGGCATGATAGAGCAAAATGGATATTATTTTTGAAATCAGCAACCCAAAATTAGGAAAAAACAAGATTCGATTTCATACAGCAAATATGATGCAGGGCGGTGTTATTTAAAATCATAGGCATTCATTAATTTGATACAACACTTTTATGCAAAGCTTTTGCACATTATTTACTATCTATCTTGTTTTGTTTATGCTGGAAGAGAGGCTCTAGGGATTTCACTGACACATTCAGGGTATTCCAATTTTGGGAATCCCCTCAATTTTTCTCTTGTGCCACTGTGATGCTGTCAATTGTGGCTTTAAGCGAAATGTCTCATCTAACCTAGTTACTTAGGGAGTCTTCATACTTTGCTATTTGCCAGCTGATAGCAGCGTGACTTGACAAAGGTGGCCTCGTGGACTCTCTCGTCATATGTGGCCCTGCGGCTGATGTTCGAACGCGGGGTGTCCAGACGGAGACAGGATCCTTCCAGGGTGGCAAACACGGAGTGAGTCAGAGCTAGATGGCAGGTTTCTGGGTCATAATCATGTATCTCATTCATCCAGCCCTGAAAAGGAAGAAAGTAAGAGGTGATTTAAAATCAACATTAGTATTTTTGCATTTTCAAGTGATAAGTAAACACTTCATCCGGAATTATTCCAGCCATGAAAATCATGATGTTGGTAATCACGTTGAAAAACGGATGTGCAGAGCAAAGAATAAATGTGCTTTTTTTTTGGTGAAACTTTCAGGGGAGAGAGTTGATGTCTCTAGGGTGTTTGGGCCAAACTATCAAACAAGTTAGACTGAACTCTGTGTATTTCTGTACACCACCACAGTGGATTTTAACTCCACCTTAACAGTTTCATAGTCCCTCTTCCTCCTCCAATCAACTGATTAGCAATGCATTACATGCCGTAATTTATTTATTAATAGCGGAGTCACCCAATGACCTCTAAAATTGCTTCACAAACTTCTAACCCCTGGCATTCACATTTTAATAGCCTTCAAACTGATACCAAACTGCTAATGGCCAAACAAGGGAATTAGTTCAACATTGAGACAGCAAACTTCCATTTCCACCGTTCTCCATCCCCAGTCTGCCAAGCTTCCTGACAAATTACAGCTTATTCCTGCCTGTATTCCCCACTAATTGCCTCTAGAGCTGACAGTGTCTGGGTGGTGGTAGTGCTCCCCAGTTGCCCTGTGTCAAGCTCAGCCAGGAGCAGAACAGCAATTATCACTGCGGCTCCAGTGCTTTTCATTATTGAAGGTTTTAATTGTGTTCTGGGATCCTCATGTACTGTAGTAGCATGCCGCTTTCAGAAGCTTTAATCTGCGAAGAAAGCAGTCACCAGACTTGCTGAAGCGACTCGCCAGCTTGACACCGCTATTTTGGAACAAATGAGCAACAGTGAAAACTAATAACAACTACTCTGGTTACTGAAGTTTTCTCACTTTTTAAAGTGAATCCAGAAATTAGTCATCATTATTAAGTAGGTTTTCTCGTTTCATTTTTAAAGGCTGCAAATTAGAGAGACTTTCAATTGTGTTATTACAGGCAGTTCCTATGAACACCCGATGTATTCATTCTGAAGTTGCTGCAGAATCCCTGACTGACCCTTGATCATATTGAGGTATTTGTTTCCATGCACCTGCTTTATGTGAAGTTTCACTGTAAACACTGAAAAAAACTGAGTGGAAACACCAGACATGTGCCAAATGTTTGTGTACTAGACTATAACAGAAATGATTGGCGTTTCAATAAAAGCAAAATAGAGAAAGGTTTGAGAATTACTTTGTCATAATGGTAATGAAGTACATGACTTAAGTGGATGAGGACACTGTAACTTCCCTCAAATGAATACAGGTAGCAAACATAAATGCCATATTTCAGTTATGTTGCCCATTTTGTTTCCATTGTTTCCCTTCTTTTGCAGTGGTTCAGTGGAACCCAACTCTTGATCCAGTATACCCAGAATATTTGCATAACAGTAGTGGAGCCATCTTTTTTCTTAACTGTGTTTCCGTGGAGACTGTCCAAGCTGACATTGGGTGTGAGGGAGGGTACACCCTGAAGAGATCACTAGTATACCATAGGGCTAATACAGCGAGACAGACAACCACACATTCTCACATTCACACCTACAGCCAATGTACAATTACCAGTCAGCCTAACATGCATGTCTTTGGACTTTGGGAGGACGCCAGCGCACCCAGAGAGAACCCACACAGGCAAAGGGAGAACATTCAAAGACCACACAGAAAGGCCCCAGCCAACTATGAGGTTCAGTCCAGGAGCCTTCTTGCTAACCACTGCACTACTGTGCCACCAATAATAGTGAATGGAAAAGCAGATGTGCTGTATATATACTACACTGTTAAATTGCATCACATGTTGCATGCACTTAGTACAACTATTCAACTTAACATATTCTCTCATATTCATATTCTATTCAATGTCAAGCCACAACTAGAGGCCAAATGGGTTAGCTCATAGTACAAAGACTAGAAACAGGGGTAACATAAGGTACATTTAAAGATCACTGATTAACTTGTGTATGTCAGCTGTTTAGAGCAAAAATCAAAGTGCAAAAAAGCAATATGCCATTTAGGATGATGAGCAGGGGTGATTTAATGTATGATGAGCTAGTTTCCCCACTTCCCAGTCTTCCTCTAAGCTGAGCTAACTGGCTGTTGGCTCTAGCCTAATTTTCAACCCTATTCCCTGAGGGACAGGGAATGGGTGGAACAAAGAAATTTATTTCAGTATGTGCTGAGCATTATGGCACATTCAAGTGCTCTTTCTCAGGTATTTTTATGACAAACTGAAAACGTGTGAGTACTGGAGTGGAACGGAGGTGTTTGAAAATAAAAGGGACATTTTCATCTTTGATGACTCATCCCTTTACCTTGAGTGTGTCAGGCTCAGTGCTGACAATGCCACCTGTCAGAATCCCTTCTCCCAACAGCGTCTGTGCTGGTCTGTAAGTAGGGGCTGGGCAGCTGGACCTGGAGGAACCCATCCGAATGAGCAAAAGCCCTAGCAAGAAGCCCAGTGCTAATCCCAGGGCCAGGCCAGAAAAGTATGGACTGAGAGGTAGGATGAAGTAGCCATACGACAGCACTGCCACACAAAATAAACTCATTTGTGGCAGAGGGTCGGGGGGCTGTGGAACAGGAGAGGTTGTGGGTGCTGCTAGACCCTGAGAACCAGGCGACCTCCTCGTCTGTTTGTGAGTTTCGATGGCAAACACTTGCATCATATCACCATCTGTACATATTTCCAGCTCTTCATCCCTGTGTTGCTGTCTGTGGTGATGAACAGGGCAGGGGCTGTGCTGAATTCTCCCAAGATGTCTTACAGAAGGCCACTCAAACACAGAAAAAACATCAGCATCTGTTTTCCTGGCACTTCTCACAGGAGACTCTGAAAGAACTGTGTCTGTGCTACTTTCCCGCCCCAAACCCCTGGAGCTGATCTGGTGAGCCCCCTGGTTCTTACACTGGTGTTTAGGGCTTCCTGAGCCTTCTTCTCTCCTGATCTTACTGAACATGCTGCTCAGAGGTTCGTGCACAGCCTCGGAGAGCTTCCTCTTGGTGTCCTCCAGCTCCATTTTGAAGAAACCACCTTTCAGACCCTCTCCACTTGGGGAGAGTGAACTGGGAGATGGGGGAGCAGTACGAGAGTCTCCATTGCTGCGGGTTTTCGGTTGGGTCAGCTGCTTCCACAAGTGGAGGTTGAGTCGGGAGTCAGATTTGGACTGTGACACCTCGGGTTCTGAGCGGGAGATCTCTGTGGAGATTGACTTAACCAGGCTGAGAAAAGGCTTGGGTTTGAGGGTGGAACTCTCTTTCAGATCCAGCTCTGTGGAGAGAGACTTGACCAAGCTTGCTAAGGGTCGATGGGTAGGTGAGGGAGGCCCGGGCGAGAGGAAGCTTGGGCCTGCAGCAGCAGAGCAGTTCCCCAGAGAACCTGGTGACGAGGGAGAAAGAGGGACATGGAACTCTCCGGACTGTACCCCTCTGTCATCCTCAATGGAAAGCTGCTTCTCCTTAGAGAGTGATATAGAGGGGTAGTCCTCATCATGCTCAAGGGAGAAGATGAGCTCACTTTCATCAAGGCTGTCCCACTCTCCTTCAGTCCCCGTCAGCTGGATCACAATCCCCCGGGGGAGATGCCTCTTAGTCCCAAGGGAGGCGGCACCTACTGAGGGGAGGCTGTGGGGCTCCTGGGGAGATCTGCCACCTCCTCCTTCTTTGTCCTTGCTTCCTCTTTCCCCATTTCTTCCACTCGATGCCATTTCTTGACTTTACATCTCCAAGCCGAGGCACTTATGTGTCACTGAAAGAGAATAAAAAAAGACATGGTCAGCTACATTAGTAAGCCTCAAAGGCAGAACAAGTAAAAGCAGTCAGGGACTGAGCTGTAGAGAATGAGGAAGGGCATTTTTTCTACGCTAGTGCCTCATTTCCAAAGAAACTGCTTACTGATGCCAACTGCGCATTAATGTGTAAATGTCGTTTAGTTGAGCTCTGAAGAGTTGTAGAAATCTGTATTAATCTGAGGACCAGTGAGCCTGAATCCCAGCCAACTAAGCACGTCTCCCATAGCTGTCGCTCCACATACTGAATGTTTTTTAGAAGCATGCAAAAATAGACAAGACAGACTTTCTCCCCCAAATGTCACACAAACTAGGGCAACTCAGGCTTGGATCTATATGTCTTTTGGGGCTGATAGGGTGCCTATATGAAAATAGAATAATCGGTGCACACAGTCATGATATGAAAAAGCACAGTTTAAATATAGCAAGATTCTTTTAAAATAGGAAGCATAGCCAAATCAAATTTGCCTTGTTTTTTAAATTGTAATCTACAAACAAACATAAAAAAGCGTCACTCATTCTGTGAAGCAGTATTCAGCATGTAATCTCTCTAAGAAAACAGTTTCTTCCAGCCTCACCCACCAAAGAGCATACTAGCAGCTATAGAAACTATGAGCCACAACGTTCCCTCTGATGTCTTCTCAAGCTGCTTTGAAAGTTACTTATGTAACCCTGAGATGAATGGTGAGGGGAGTTCAAAGATGCTCTCTGTCATTCACCCCCCCTCCAAGTGGCTTTTGTGTGTCAGCAGCATTGCGTGTTTTCACATAACACATGGCACAGCCACCACCTACGAACTTGTCAAAGTGATATTAGCAAAACCCAACACCAAATGGAAGCATAATATCAACTGTAATTTAGTGAAAGAAAGGAGCAATTCTGTGTCCCCGAACACAAGCTGGAGACCAGCACAAAGGCCCAGTGGGAGCCCTTTTATTTGCAGTCTCTTGAGGTCAAGTGCCCTGCTCTTTATGCACGTTAAACCTGACTGGTCAGGTTTACGTAACTGTATTAGAGAACTGTGTGGCACAATTTCAACCAATTCCCCAGCAGCTGGTGGATTCTGACTAATCTGCTCTCGCCCAAAATGGAAGGAGGGGAGATAAACCTAACGCACACAGATGCAGCGAGGCGGCATTAGACCTTCTTCACAACCTTCCACAGCATGGAATGAGGGACCAGAAGCTGTGAAGTGCCAAATGCACTCACACATTAAACTACTGTAAAGCTAATAATGTTTTGTCCAAGCTGACTGTTGAGGGCCAGTGTTGTCTTATCACCATATGAGTTTGGAAACTGCTGTAGGCTCTATGGACTCCAGATGTTGCTGTAGTTTTTGCAGTAATCCAGATGTTTTTATATCAGTCATTGCAGCTATAAGTCGGCTTTATGCATAACCTCACCGTAAAAGGATATGAATGTTTTCTGATGCTGACAGGATCAAATGAGCCATATAGGGTTCAACTATTTGTCAAGTAGCATAACACAAAATCCACAATGGAGAGGGTTTTAAGCTAAAAAATATGCAACTTTATCATATCAAAAAAGACAGACAGAAAAGTCTACAAAAACTGCTCTGTGACACCTCACTTAGGCAGGACTCACACAGATGCATTGTTTCAATGCTTGATCGTGGGCGTTTCTGACATTTGGGAGGGGGGACCTTTGCTGGTGTGATTGTCATAGCAATAATAACCAATCATCACAGGCAAGCTAGCCGAGTTTCGATTAGCAAGTAGCATTAGTCCAGCTAGTTGCCTGTTAGTAACTTTGTTCTTATACAACAGGCTGATTACTAATGCAATGATCAACTTCTTCTTCATTCAGAGGCCGAACTGCACAGGCGAACACGTCGCTCGCTCTGGATATTTGCATAACGTGATTTCCTTGGCTGGAGCATTTAAATAAATGTGATTTGACTGACTGATGCCTGTGCTTCAGAAGTTGAATTTCTCTCAACTTACAGCACAAGCACAGACAGTATAAACATGAACGTAGCTTCCAGGTTGGAAAAATGAACCCCATGCAGAAATGCCTGAAAACCTGCATTCTAACTGAAGGCCACCAGATGGCGATAGCTGTGGTTGCAAAAAGACTTCTGGCCCTATAGAAGTCTATAGAAGACTCAGTCACTTGTTTCAGGTCATATTGAATAAAAAATTAAGTCTGTTTCGTAAATCTCGCTCATACCATGTTTCGAAATGGAGGATTATCTGTGGTATGAAACCGCATGTTCATTGGCTAACAAGTTCTCAATCACACGTCGTTAGCCAATGAGCGTGTGGTTTCACAGTGAGACCCGCCCAGCCTTGTCACATGCATTTTTTTGCAACCAACATGGCAAAGGCCAAAATGCTCATTTTGAGGCTTTAAAACAGGACTTCAGAAACCAGTGGTTGATGTCACTGTATCTTTTTCTACTGTCTATGTAAGCAGTGCGAGCAAAGCGAAGCAACAGATCCATAATTCAGTGCAACACATCACCCCACTCAAAGTGACTGGGGTGTTGAAGGTGTTAAAGCCTGAAATGCATCCGTATGAGTCCTGTCTTAGGCACAGCTGCCCTTTGAGCTACATACTAATTTCAGCAAGCTAACAACTTCACAAGGACATGTCGTTTAGCTGGAATACTACCATCTTAGTGTAGGGTGTTAGCGTGCTAACTTGCTAATTAGCAATATACACAAAGAACAACTAAGGTTGATGGAAATGTCATGAGTTCTGCAGTTAGCTAAAGCAAAGTTGCTGCTAAAGAAAGAGAACTCATATCACCAGTGTCTGAAGCATTTATCTTCTATGAGTCATGAATGTCTGAACAAATTTTGTAAATTAGCTTTCGAGGTTATTCTTTCTGGACCAAAAACCTGGACCAATTGATAAATAAATAGTGTGGCTAAAAACTGGATCACCAAGAAGTTTCCTAGGGACGAATTACTCACATAATCTAATTTTTCATAAATATTTTTTACAAGTACTTCAGCTAGAAGTCTTTATATGGTGTATTTGTGTGATTTCTGTTGTATCCCCTGACTTTGTCCTTTGGGTTTTTGGTTTAATTGTGCATGTGGAAGTATTCAGCTGTGACAGCCCCTGGGGCCATCAAAAGCCGAGTAAAACTACGCAGCCTAAACAAGGGCAAGTGAAAAAAGGCAAAAAACAAACAGAGGAGTGGCTGAATTTGGTACATCCCAGGGCCCCTCATTTGTATTTGTGGTGCCAAAAAGTAATTTCAGTTTCCTAACCAGTAATATGCAATGCTTAACCACAAGCTCACCTGTAAAACAATTATAACAGCTTTTAGCATTCTCATTCAGTCAAATTATCCACCTGACAGTGTGCCATTGACTCAGCTTCTCTGTATGTGTGTGTAGGGGTTTGTGTGTTTGTGTGCCACCCACTGATCAGACACAAACAGTAACAATCTCAGATTAACATTAATGCAGGGTTTTACTGTGAAATCTGACAAATCACACAGTCGGATTATGGGCTAAACCAACATTTGGTGGGGTGTGTTTCCAAGCTAGCTCATCTTGGCTGACCCAGTGTTGATTGTAGTTATTAGTACCATTGCAATCCTTTAGAGTCCCTTTGCTATGAGTCATCTTCTTGGACTTAAAGTGAAACGCAGATGATTGACAACTAAAATATTGCATGAATCATATCCAGATTGAAGGCATATGGGAGATTCTGCTCTGACATTAACCTGTTGTGGAGGCTTGCGGTGACCCAGAAGAATACAAAGATACCAAATATGTGTACTTTGATTTTTCACACATGGCAAAGTGCAGAATTGAAGGATGCAGGCTTCTGGACTCAGTCAAGATACTTCTCAATTCCTGCAAGATGAAATTTTCCCAATAATAACAGATTTATTGCAGCAGCTCATATATTTAACATTTAAAAGCTCTAATCAGTCGCCACATCTGTAATGTGGACCTGAAGGTAAAATGATTAATCGGTTAGTCCTTTAACTTCACTAATAACCGAGTTATGAGCTTGAACCTGAATATGACACTTAGGGCTCTTTTCAGGATTTTCCTACAATTTGCAGGTAAAATGGTTGATCTGTTAATTGGAGAAATAATTGATATATCAATCAATAACGGAAACAGCACTAAATTGAAACCCTGTTACAGCATAATCTGTGATAGGTATGAGAGAAATCAAATTGGTCGACTGTATTGTACAGCCAAACCTAAGAACAGTTGTGTCATAAAATATAAAAGCACAGAGTGTATCTTTGGAGCTGCGGATACACACAAGTAAAATCTGCACTTTACATACCTTCCTGCTCTGCCCACATCCACAAGCGTGACACGAGGACACGGCAGAAGAAGTGGAAGTTAAAGAGATGGTAAGTGCGCATATTCAAGTAAGGGAGCAAATATGTCTCCTGCGCTGATGATGCCTTTGCAAAAAGAAAATAAGACAACACAGGAACATAAAAGGTGATTACTTACCCCAGAAATTACTTTGTGTGTGGAAGATCGAACTAAACCGGCTGGTTAGTTTTGTCTCCCGCTGGTTCCATCTCCATTTGTGCGCGCAAGGGCTGCGAAACGCGAAGTGTCTCTCTTCTGTCTCTCTTCTCCCCCTCACGCAGTCTCACACGCGCATACCTCTCCTCAACCGACCGCCCGCATGCAGATGTGTCATGCGCTGCCGAGAATCACAGCTCACCAAACTGATTATGAAAAGCATGGCAGCGCGGCATGGTAATCCAGATTAAGAGTTCTGCTGTGCAAACAGACACTCGCACAAACTCACCCACACAGATATGCATGCAGAGTGTGTGTCTAATAATCGTCTAATTGTAGCCTACACAACAGCATGACAGCTAAAGTTCAGCCTGAGGGTTGAATACTGTTATATAGTCTCCTCGCATTAAACTCCGTTACTCATCTTATCAATCAAGTGGAGCATCATCCTGACACCTACGGAACTGGTCAGCAGAACAGACTGATACTGAAATGTTTTTAATAGTGTCTTCTTTAGTGTGTGAAATACCAAAGATGACTTTTCTTGTGATGCTAAGAAGGAAAGAAGACGTGAGAATAAATGAGCCTACTTTCCTCCCTTTCTTCCATCCATCTTGGCCTATATAAAACACAATGGAAGCCCTAGAAATGACAAAGTGAGGAATGGGCCAGAGTGGCCTGCAGGCTACAGCTGGGGTAAGAGGCAGTAACCCCCATCCATCACTGCCTGGAGGAGAAGACTCAATGAAGAGCTACAGCCTCTATACAGTTTGGTGAGTTCAGTAATTCCGTTTTACTTTAACCCTTATCTTGTTTCATTATATATTTTATTATTATGTGTTGTTAATAGCTGTATGCTTTACAAATAGTTTAATTTCTTGGCATCTACATGTGGAGCCAAATGGAACCTAAATAGTTTTCAAAGGTTTGTTTTGCATGTTGTTAATGTGAGTGCTTAACGCCAAAACTGTATTGAGAACAGATTTTTTACATTACAGACATGTCCTTTGTAAAAGAAAAACAAAAAAAAAAAATTCTAATACAACTGCATATGTTTGCGTGTTGATTTATTTATATAGCAGTGCAAGTATGAAAGAGTGAAGGGTGCCAACTGAAGCTTCAAATGAATAAGGCCCAAATGTTTGTGCTTGGTCAATACATACAGTAGAGGCAATGTAAACTGACAATATAATGGTGACATTATTTTTTTTTTCAGTAATATACACTGCTCAGAAAAATTAAGGGAACACTTGATCATCACAGTATAACACAAAGTCAGTTAAACTTCAGGGACATCAATCAGTTCCTATCAGGAAGGAAGCATAAACCATAGTGAATCCATTTCACCTGCTTTGGTGCAAGTGAAAGTGTTAATAGGTGCACTGGAGAGGCAACAACAAAACAACCCCCCCAAAAGGGAATGGTTTTGCAGGTGGTGACCACAGACCATGGCTCTCTCCTGATGGATTTTTCTCTAGTTTTGATTTCTGCTAGTGTCCTTGTCACTGCTGGTAGCACGAGACAGCACCTGCTGCCCATTCATGTTGAAGTAGTCCAGTTCAGCTCGTCCTGGACACTCGTCACAAGAAAGTTTGGTGTGTCTTCCAGCACAGTTTTAAGTGTGTGTAGAAGATACCAGAAGACAGCCTGGTACACAAGGACGCCTAGACAGGGCCGTAGAAGGGCATCAACCCAGCAACAGGACCAGTATCTGCTCCTCTAAGCGAGGAGAAAGGGGAGGAGCAGTGCCAGAGTCTTACATAATGGCCTCCAGTTGGCTATTCATGCATGTTTCTGACCAAACTGTCAGAATCAGACTCCATGAGCACGGCACGAGGTCCTGACGTCCTTCAGTGGGACCTGTGATCACAGCCCGGAGCCATGCAGCTCCACTGGCAGTTACCTGAGAACAAAAGAACTAACTTCTGTTAGGTATCAGGATGAAATCCTCAGACCCACTGTCAGCTCATATGTTGGTGACTTTGTGTTCTTCTGTGATGCTCAAGTGTTCATTTTTTTTGAGCAGTTTATATTCATGTCATTTTCTGATGACTATATAATGGCCACTTGTGCTTTATTACACAGTGTCTCCACAGACTGAAAGCAGCGTGCTAGCAGAGCAGCTCCAGTAGGAGGCACAGTACTGAAAGCAGGTCACCAACTTTTTGGCACAGCATACAATTACTGTATTGTAGATGCAAGACCTCGAAGCAGTGCTTGAAGAAGTCTGGGAAGTCTATTGATTCAAAAATTAAACAAATGCTTCATTATAACTACAATTAAATAAGTTAGGCTACTACAACAGATTTGCCTTTTTGACATATGGGCTAGTTTGTTATTTTTTGACCTTTACTAGTTATTTTTTTAAACACAGAACAAGTGGAGCCACGCATGAAAGTAAATTTAACCAAGTAGTATAATAAAATATCATTTTAAGGTACTTAAGATACTTTAAGGTACTCTCCTATTTTGTATTTTTTTGCAGCTTTTCAAAGGAAAATAATGTACATCCCACCAGATTTATCTTACAGAGCTAATAATATAAAACATACAAAACCTACATGAAGACTGGTTTGAGCTAAGCTCTTTTTTAAATGCTGCAACATTAAATTGGGGTTTAATGTATCAGTTCAGTGCTATTTTCTCATAAACTAAGTCACTGACACACAAACATGTGCAGATCATACTGTAGAGCTTCTTTTCATCATATTATTTTATTACCCCTCAGA
>VUQI01004526.1:12338-28240 GCA_015106735.1 Paratilapia polleni | reverse complement strand
ATGGGAGGAAGAACTCTTTGACTCAACAACAACCAAAGCCTTGTGCTAAGCCAAAATGCTTAGCACAAGGCTTCAAGACAGGACTTCGCTAACCAGTGGGTGACACCACGGAGGCTACGTTTATCTTTTATAAACAGTCTACACAGTATACACTGTCAGACCTGGTTTCTATAAGCCATCGCCACTTTGAATCACCAAAATAAACCACTTTCAGAAGCAGGAAGATGGATAAAAAGTCTCAACATTAGGACAATATGCCAAAACTGAAAAAGATTCTCAATGAGACAAGGAAAAATGTGATTTAATTATCTGCCTGGAAAGGTTTACGAAGCTATTTCTAAGGCTCCGCGACTCCACACATCCACAAATAAATTATCTATAAATGGAGACTTGGAACAAGAGTGAACCTTTGCAGAGGTGGCTGACCTTCCAGAATTCCTCTAAGAGCACGACAACTTCCAGGAAGTCTCAAAGGGCACAACAAAAACATCCAAAGACAGAAATGGCATGCCTGGGAAACTGGCAAGATGAAAATCAGTGCTATCCCAGAAGTACATGAAGGCTTGTATTAATTTCGTCTCAAAAAAAGCTTTTGGAAGAAGGTTCTATGGATTGCTTGGAGGACTAGAGTCTCATTACAGCTGGGATAAACCAAACAGAGAATTCCACAAATAAAACATTTTACCTAAGGTCAAAGGTGGAGGTAGCAGTATGATGCCGTGAGGATGCTTTGCTGCCATTATTGAGGAACACATGAATTCTGCTCTCTTCCAGAAAATATCTGACAGTGGGGACGTCAGGGTCATTAGTCTGTCACTTGAAGCTCTGGGGTATGCAACAGAACAGCGATCCTGAGCATAAGAATTAGTCCTCCTCTGAATGGCTTGAAAGCACTAACCTAAAGTTATTGAGTGGCCTAGGCAAAGTCAAGACCTGAACCCCATTGAGATACAGATGTGTGACCTGAAAAAAGAGCAGATCATGCTCCAAGACCGTCAAATGTGCCGGCACTAGAGCAATTCTGCAAAGAAGACTGGGCAAAATTCCCATGGCAGCAATGCCAAAGGCTGATCTTTGGTTATTGGAGGTGTTTGGTTGCAGCTGTTGCTGCTAACAGCTGGCACAACTAGCTATTAAGCTGTGCCATTTACATCTTGTTGGTAATTTAGGTATCGCTTCAATACACACAATTATAATTTAAAACATGCATTTTAGGGCAACATATTGTATATAGGTAATGGATGCATTTGTGGCACTTCAAATGCTCACCTTATCACTGAATGATATGTAACTGTTGTACTCAGAGTCTGTAGGATTTAAGCTCAAAGCAATCAAACATAATTTATTTTCACACTGAGATTATGTCAGATAAAAATAGGATCCAATTTTAATTCCTAATTCTGACTCAGTTTCAGATTTCCTACCTGTGGGGAACTCTGCTGGCACTACATCAGTATCTCCAGCAACCAGTGAGGGTACTATCCACGTGTAGCCATAGCCAGTGATCCCAACTGAGTGGGCCACCTCAAAAATGGTGTTGGCCTCTTCTTTTGTGCAGTAGAGAAGAATGACGGGGCTCTGGAGCTTCTTCAGCTGGTTCTGGATCTTTGAATCTCCGTCATCTACGGACATGTCAAGCAGTAGAACTTCCTCTAATTCCCAGCCCACAAAGCTGTTCTCGATGGTACTACGAATCTGCATGGGTCAGAAGGAGAAAAGGGGCCGATTATCAGAATGCACTCTGCTTCATTCTTCAATAAGACAAAAATATCAAAGCTTGTGATTTTTGTCAAACAAAATCTTTAGCTTAAACCATGTTCTTTATTATGTGTGTTTCATATTTTAAATCCTTTTCATTATTTTAGTTTGATACTTCTACGAAGTAATTTTTAGTTTATTGTTCCAGGACGAAGCAGTTTATTAAACACCAAGTCGCAATGTCATGTGATTGAACTGAAATTCCTTTGATAGGACTTCATATTTCAGCTCACAGATCCACTGTTTGGGTTTATACAAACAAATAAATGCTTAGGAAACATGACTCTAATCAGCATCATAAAGTCTCTGTTAAAAAGCAACTGACAGTCCCTGGGGCTGAAAAATAAAGTCATGCAGTTATTCAAGTGGTTCCAAAAGCCACAACTTTACAGCTGAAATACACATAGTATTTACAGTCTGGTACAAGAAATGGGTTTGATTAATTTATTCCCTCATGACAACTGTACGGAGGGTGATTTTTTTTTTAATAACTTTTAAGGCTTAAAGTTAGGCCTCTGTAGCTGATAGGTGTCTGCTAGACCTCACCTCTGCAGATTTGACTGACTAAACTCGATCTCTCAACTGTGCTCGTGGTGTCAGTGCCTTTTGGAGCATTTTCAATTGAAATATCTGACAAATATGATTGCTGTGTGGCTGGTTTATTAACAGACTGTCCAGTAAGTCCGCTTCTGTTTTTGGTGAGTGAAATTGTAGTATTTTATTTAAATAATAATTTATACTAATTAGCAGGTATCCGTGCCTGTGCAACGCACACAAACAGTCTATGGATGCAGCTTGCAACACATGCTAGCGTTAGCTGATAACAGTGTGCCCACTTGTTCAAATATGGTTGTTTCTGATGCCAAAACAATGTGGCGGTAACCAAAATGCTAAAATCGAGGCTCTAAACAGAATTCAAAATTATATTTTATGTTTTCAGTCTGTTTGTTAGCATATCCATCCATTTTCTTCTGCTTATCCAATTCAGGGTTGCGGGATTTGTTAGTACAGTTATGTTTTAATCGTACTTGTTACTATATCTATTTTTATTCTACTTATCCTTTTTTTTCATTTCATTTTGTTTTAATATTTTTAAAGCCCTTTGTATCTTGTTATATAAATAAAAATGGTGCACATACTATATATGGTGTACAGATGGTATTATTTGCCCTCTGAGGTGTAAGTCACGTAGGTTGTGTAACCCTACACCACCATAACCTGCTAAACCTAATACTATATTTTGGAGAAAGGCAACATTAACTTTTTGGGAAAATGTAAATAGTTTCTGTTGTGTCAGTTAGAGTAATTATTTTCTTTGTTCCCTGACTGCCAAGATTTAGCAGAACAATGTAATATTCTGATTGCCTAGGGTTAGATTTAGGGATAGGGTTGGGATCATCACCGATGGCCGAGACCTCAGATGGTTAAAATTGTATAGGTCTTCTGTACAGGTAATTTTCTAGTATAGGGCTCAGATATTTCTGCTGTGGAAGCATATCCATCATACGTTTTGTATAACTTTCTCTGTCATCCTGATTAACTGTGTATGCTGTCTCAGCTGCATGGCATTACCTTGGTGACAAAGTCCTGGTAACCCGGGTAGTATGTTGTGACAATGGAGAAGATGTACCAGTCGTATTCCTCCATGATGTTCAAAATGACTGATGCCTGCTGCTCGATGGAGGGGCCAAACTGAAAGAACATGGAGCTGTCATCCTGAAAGTGACAGAAAAACACACAGAAGGACAAAGATGTAGAGTGTAAATGGTTATATAACAACACTGGCCTGAACTTTAATTTAGGTGGCTCTAGACACAGAGGAGAAAAGCTACTATTTAAAGGACGCTGGTGGTTTTGTAACATTATTGGTGTGAACATTAATTTAGCTGCCTTTATTCTCTCACTCACAAAGGGAAAAGGCGAGAGGACACCAGTGGTCTTGTAATGATACTGGTCATGATTTTCATTAGTTGCCTTTATGACTCTGTTAATGAGTTTGTACACGGGGGTGGCTGGAGCAAATTCTGAGGACTTCAAGCTGCTGTCCTTAATCTCATAGATCACGTTCATCATTTTGTTTTATTAAAGCCAACAAGGCAATTTTTAATGTAGCCTGCAAAGTACTAGATTTAAATAATACAGCAGAAATGGCACACAGCAACCCTTGACATAAAAACATTCCCTGACTAAGTCTCTTCCCTGGGAGAAACTCCATCTACAGACACTAAATGTACACCCAACCAAACAGCATTACAGTCAGTCAGACACTCCAATAAACACTGCCTAGATACTGATATCCAAGCCTGCGTCTTGCCGTGAGTGTTGAAATGGAATATTGAGCTGGACAGAAGAAGAGGAGGAGGTGAGAAATACTAGTCTAGACAGGACTCTGCAGTTCTGCAACATGAGCACGTTAATGTGCATGTGTGTTGGTGTCTGTGAGTCATTCTGTGAGTGTCCAACTTGTGTGTACACAATGTACAGTAGTGTGTTTATGTTCACAGTATTCATGCTTCTAATGTGGCAAATGATATGAATGAGAATGATTAGGGGGGTGATTTGTCTTCGAATGCATGTGAGTGAAATGAGTTGAAGCTGACAGTAAGACCAGGCAGGCAGGCTGGCAGACTGGCAGGCTGGGTGTCGGCTTCTTAGGACTCTCTCTGCGCTTCATTTATCATCAAAGGCTAACCTGCCCCTCCCAGGGGATTCACATGGGTTGATCTGTTACCTTGTTTCTGCATTAATGAGATCAGGGCTGTGCGACTGAGGTAGCATGTTGAGGTGAACAGTGAGCATGTAAGATAAGAACTCTTGCAAATAATGAGGGTTACTGCATCCATGAGGCTGAAAACATGTCATTATCCTGTGCTGTGTGAAATATAGAACAGCTTCAGTGCAGAAGCTGTGTCTCGGAATCATGAAATAATGATGCACACGCTGATGTCGTATCATGTTTTCACTGCTAACTTGAATCCATTTGTCGCTCAACTTTCTATCTCTTCTCCGCCCCTTCTTCTCTCATTCTTCATCTCTATCCATCTCGTCTCTCGCTCTGCCGTCCCATTAATACCACTGGAATTACTGCCAGGGCACAGTTATAATTGAATTTCCAGACTCGTGCACTCCCGCTCCCCCCTTTATCCTCTATAGAGCACCCCTGCCACCCTGCCTCCCCACCACCACCACCACCACCATTTCCTCTGGCCTTCTCCTTCTATCTCTCTTTTCTTAAGAGCAGTATTAATGTACTGTCCAACACACTCATTCAGAGTGCCAGAGGTCTGCAGAATTTTCATTAGCCTTTGAGAAAAGTACATGCTCAAAGAAGAGCAAGTCAAATGCAAAAGCGGGGGGTTGGAGTTACTGGAGGGAAAAAAAAAACAAAGACCCTGGTGGGTTGACTAAAATGAAGTGCTGCAAACACCACTCTTCATTTACAGCAACAATAATTAGGGTCTGGCCACATTATCACCTCTGCTGGCACGAGGTGATCGATTAGTGAGCATTAAAATTCCCAGAGGGGGTTTTGAGGGCCAGCAAGTCAGTCAGCCAGACACAAGAAGCCGGCCAGCGAGGCTTTGAAAATGCTTCTGAGCCGCTCACTGTCCTCTCTGTGGGTCCACAGCTGACGTCAGTGTTGGCTACTGTACACAGACAACAATACACTACACAACACAATACAGCAGGATGAATGGCCGGTGGAGACCGGGGGAGAGAGAGAGAGAGATGGTGAGATACAAGGAGAGGCAGAAAAAGAGCAGATAAAACCACAGAAGAGAGAGCAGATAAGAGAAGAGCAGAGGGAAACTAAAGGGAGAGAAAAGGAATTAAGCAAGCTAGAATAAAAAGATAGAGATGTACAAAAAGCAGTGTGGATGTAGCTGAGATTTGAAGCCTCCAGAGGGACAGAGACAGAGGACAATGTGGTGACAATAGGATGAATGGAGAAGAACAGGGCAGGCTGGCAGACGGCTGTGATCCTGCATGGAGCGAGTGAGGGGCAGGAAGCCAGGAGTCAGTGAAGGAGCAGGCAAACGGAGGTGTGTGTGCATATGTGTGTGTGTGCATGCGACTGTGTGTGTCAGGCAGTCAGCCACCCATTTACAGAGGAGGAGGTTAAGCCTGAGTTGTTTGACCAAAGACAGGACTGCTGCTGTCAGAAAGGGAAAGACAGAAGTGAGACACGTGTGCCTTCCTCTGTGGGAAAGGTGTGCGTGTTTGTGCAAAACAGAGGTGTATGTATGTATATACGTGTGTGTGTGTTGAAGGGAGGGGAGTCAGGTATTACTCATGTTGTGGGGATGCTGTCACATTATGGGAGGCATCTTCCTAATGAGGACAAAAAGATAAAACTGTAAGTTGTAGAGAAAGCCAAGGGTAAGTTGAGGCTTAGATTCCCCCTACCTCATCCATCAAGTGGGCAGCTGAATTAGTAAACTAAAGGAAATGCATTGGCTGACGCACGTCATCTATGGCTCTCCATTCTTATATGATCCACTGAATTGTTTTCAGCTTGAAATTAGAGTGTTACTGTAATGTATTCTGGACACACAACTGTGTGTGTGCGTGTCTCCATTAAAACATATGTGTGTGATTTTCTACCTCTAACTTTGCCCCATTGTGCCTGCATATCTGTATTTGAGTAGATTTAGCCCCATAAAGGCTCCGTACGATGTATGTGTGTGTGTGTGTATATGTGCGTATTCCATGGTTGATAGGCCTCGGTCTGCCAGAGTTGCCTGCTCTGCCCCAGAGCCTCCAAATGAGTGCACTCACACGCTCCTGGAGCAGTTATTTGACTTGGAGAGGAGGGAGAGTCAATAACTCAGGTATTTCAATTACACACACAGGGGCACATCAGTGACTGCAAAAGAAATAGACCCACTTCCAATCTTGCTCTGGAATACGCGCACACACATACAAAAACACACATATATATACACACACATTTGAATCGCTTTAAACACACATATAAACACATTTGGGCAGGCACAAAAGAAAGCTCTTGTTAGCACACACACACACAGCAGCAGCAGCAGCAGCAATCAAAATTCACCCTCTAAGTGAAGATTCAAACACAAAAAGACAAATCAACACTGCAATCACAGAATAATAATGGGGTGATGCTTTAGACACACACAAACACTCATACACACTCCACACAAATAATGACATAGTAAAACAACATGAGGCACACTGCTAAACAGGAAAGTGCATTGTAGCGTGATCACATAAAGCACATACTAAATGGGAACACACAGGTCAAGTGCAAACATTTGCGCTCACATTTGCTGCATTGTGTGCATATTAGATGTAACTAGAGAAAACAGTCAATGTGATATGATGCTGTGGTACAGTTTTAGCTGCTTTTCTTTATGTTTCAATGTGACTGAAAGCCGACATGGTGTCATTTACAAAAACATAAATCACGACAGCAGAAGATACATGTCATCTGGGGATTAGAGGAAAAACAGGAAGGCAATTTGTACTAATGGGGTGGTCTAATATAGTACCAAGGTTAGCTTTGTATTTGCATTTGTCATGATTTGTATCATATATACATTAGATATGTATTTTAATTTAGTTTATACTGATGTAATCTGGATTTGAAATTTTTTTGTGTAATTTTATTTTATTAATAAATTAACTACTTGAATGTGGGGATTAAATTGGAAATAAGCTATCTTACTTTACTACGTTATCCCTTTATTCTGTGTGTTTTGTAAATGCATAAATTTACCACTTGAAAAAACCTAAAGGAAAAGTTGAACTTGTCACTGATCACACTTTTTTGCAACTGCAAGCATCTGGCTAGCACTAGCTTCATATTCATTATATCACATTATACAATACTGGAAACAGACAGATATACTGTACAAATGTGAGAGCTTTAGAGGCACCAGTGGATTCTGTTAGTATTTCTTAGTAGAGGAGGGTAACTTTTCCACCTTTTGGTTAAGCTTAACTATCTATAGTACTGTGCAAAAGTCTTAAGCCACACCGCATTTCTTCATGTTTTTCTAGGAAAATGTGAAATAGGTGCAGAAATTTACTAAAACAGGTGCAAACATACATGGAAATAAAGTATATAAGGCAAAGTTTGTACAATTCCAAGGAGCTTGAAAGTCAATATTTGGTATGATCACCTTTATTCTTCAACACAGCCTGAACTCACTTAGGTGAGCTTTCTTGTAATTCTTTAAGTTGGCTGCTTTTTGTCCTGTTGTCCTGTTCTCTGTCAAAATGATATTATGATATTAATGATGATTTGACCCAAATTTTAAAATTTGGATTCATCACTCCATAAGACCTGTTGCCACTGATTGATTTTCAGTCCAGTTCTTGTGTAATTTGGCATACCTCAGCCGTTTCCCTTCCTTAAGAATGGCTTCTTGACAGCCACCTTCCACTGTGACCATTTCTGATGAGGCTTCAGTGAACAGCAGATGGATCAACTGAAGGGCCAGATGCATCTCTCAGGTCCTGTGTCAGGTCTTTGCTGGATTTTTTTCATGATTCTTAAGGACATGACTTATGATAGTTGTTAGGCCTGCCACTTCTTCTTTTGTCCTACATTTGTCCAGTTTCAGGACACACTGCACACCATGCTGAGATATGTCAAGCTTTCAGCTAACAGCTCTTTGGGAATCACCTTGTTGGTGCAAAAATACTATTTTATGCCTGTCAAACTGTGTTATCTTTGGTATTTTTCATAGATTTAACTAAAGAAATCAGAAGAAATTATGTGTTTTTGTGACAGGCTGCTAGTAACAAAGTGCCTAAAGATACAATTTAAAATTGGTTCTTTGTTAAGTTGTCTGTTATGTGTAGACTCAACACTGGTTCGTCCTGTGAGTTAGGTGCCCTTTTTTATGCTTGAATGATTCATAGGTCAGTGTTAATAAACAAAAACCGTTCCGAAAATGGTCAGGTACGAGGACTGCGCTGAAAATGAGTGAAAAAGCAGCCAATGTCCAAAGAAAAACTTTGCAAGACCTTCAGAAAGCCTGGAGAATTACAAAATTTCAAGAAAGTCTGGCTTCTTGGAAGCAAAATATAAAGAAATGAGGGGCAGCTCAAGACTTTTGCACAATGCTGTAGGTTTTGCCTGTAGGTTCATATTTACTTTATACATTTGACAATGGTATCAGTCTTGTTATGTGAATGTTCTTTAAGTATGCCATGTCTAGTCCATGGCTCACAATGGATCAAACTTTACATGAAGAATGAATATTTATCCTGAATTCACAAACACAAAACGCAAGAACCCCACCCCCCCCCAAAAAAAACAACGTGTGAGAATGTGGGACAAGGCTTATATCCCAATTAGCTGATAAGAAGTGCTATTTTTATTTAATTTTATGTGCAATATGTGTCATTTAGGTATCTTTTTTTAGTGAGGAAGTCGCATTCAGAAAAAAAGGAGTGTGTATGGAAGAGAGACAAAGACTGAGATAGGAAAAGGTAGAGAAAGCCAGAGAGAGAGATGATGGTGTCTGTTGCTGGGAGGTTTTTGGCAATGCATATTTCTATCCTGCCTATAAAGGATCTTTTGAACTTGAGCGGGGGGGTGTTGCTATTGACTGCTGCTGCACTGCCTGATGGAACGAGAAGCCAGCCAGAGAGAGAGTGAGAGCGAGAGAGATAGACTGAGACAGAGAGAAAGAGGATGGAGGGATGAAAAACAGAGAGCTAGAGTGGGAGGTGAGGCGGGAGGAAAGAGGGAACAGCTGGCCTTCGCTTGAATATAGTGAATTTAAAAGACAGTGGGCAGGAGATATAAACTCACCACAGCCACAGGCCTTCACACACACACACACACACACACACACACACACGCTCACAGTTGAGCTAGAAGCAAGGATACGCAACACACACACAAACACACAAGTGCTCATTTCTGATAAGGCCTGGGAGCACAAGCCGCCATCAGCACACGCACTACGTATTGATGACGAATCCTCCCCTCTGCTCCCCCCTCCTCCCTCCCTGTCCCTCGTGCACTTTCTCTCTCTCTCTTGCTTCACACACAATTATTATCTCTACCTCAATTAAACCTCCCCTCACTCACGGTGTCTCTTTTTCCCCGTACTTCACTCTTCTCATGCCTCATCATCGCATTTCTTATCATGGAAGCCTACTTATCTTTAATCAAACACATACAAGCTTAATTAGCTCACACATTTGTCAGACCATCATCTAATTAACAGTGACCTTATTCTAAGTACTTTTCAAGTTAATTAAAAAAAAAAAAAAAAAAAAGCACAGGTCGCACTTAAAATATTTGACAAATTTTTCCTTAACATAATTTGGATTGCAATGTGACAGCTACCGTCTCCTTCCAGGTATTTAAAAGAACAAATTTAACTAACGGGTGTTTTGTTTCGCATCTTAACACAATCAGACAGTGTCTGAATGAAAGGTAATACCACTTAACACTCAGACCTACACAAACTCAGGCAGAGACACACAAATGCACAGATTGTTTCTCTCTGGCCCATTTCTGCTCTAAGTTTAGCAGACGACCCACAGAGGGGCCTCTGCAGTCTGATGCTTTTCCTGCTGCTGCTCTTGTTTGTCCCCTGGTCCTTGTAGAACAGTAATAGTTCTTTCTCTGTGCGTGTCTGTCTGTGTGTCTCATAGAGTTAGGCTAAGAAGACTAAATAGGGTGGCTAGAGGGAAAGGTGAGTCTACAAATTAAATGGGTGTACTCTGGTTCTTATATCTGGGCTGCTAGGGGAGACTGAGTGGATGAATGATAAGACTGAAGTATAACTTTGGTAGGACTGATTTTTTTCAGGATATTATAGCCAGAGCATATTAGTCATAGGCAGCTAGTTTTTCTTTTTTTTTTTTTTTACAAGAAAACTATTTTAGTTTTTTGGGTGAACTGATCCAAGGGGAGAGGTGACATGGTGTTAGTAGTTTAGTGTTGTGTATTGATGGTGAAGTTTAGTGGGAAAAAAGAAAATCTCTTCTATGAAGCCTGAAGTCTCACAGATTCATAAATAATTATCAGCAAAAATCTGCTTGTTGTTTGTTTATTAATGATTTCCTAAATACTGAAAAACTCGTGGTACTATAAAAATGGAAATGGCAACTAAAAAAAATTAAAAAATTAAAAAAATGTATTGCCTGACCGGCTGGCAAGTGGTTGCTGGCAGTCGCCAGCATGAAATTGGTTGCAATGAGGTATAAAGTGCTGCACTGAAAACTTCCTTGCGATTGCTTTGCTGCAGTTGCCCATAGTTTGCATGGAAGACACTGACTGTTCTGCAAACTACTCGCCAAGTGGTAATGAAATTGTGGAAAATTAATGAAAGTTGAAAGTAGCACCTCTTGAAAAGTGTTAGTTGTAGCAGTAAACCACAACTTTTACTTTGAAGGCAAATGTTCTCTGTTACCGGTTTGCATCACATTTTTTCAAGTTCCACTACAGCTCGGAGAGTAAATGGCGAGTGTTTGCAGACAAGTCGACATCCTTCATGCAAACTACAGGCAAACGCTGCAATCTGCTAGCGACCAAAGCAAGCACAAGGAGGTTTTTGGTGCAGCAACCTTTCTGCAACCTCTCTGCAATCGATTTCACCTGCCAGCAACCTCCAGCAACCACTCATCAACCAGCCACCTCCGGTCCGGGGTACCTAGAGCCTGTTGAGCAACTCTCTCGCTTTGGAGTTTCACACGTGGATCCTATAGAATACCTTATGAAGTTGCAGGTATTTAATAAAGTCAGATTAAAGACTCCTTTAACCGGCAGCACACACAGCTTCAGGTCCTGTTTTGTTAAATGTGGATTACATTCTTGTAAAGTAATGTAAGAAGCATGCACAATTTAGCATGGACAGCTAGCTTACTTCTTAAAGAAGTTAGTGAGTGTAATAACAGAGACAAGCAGAGTTTCGTTAGCTGATAACTTTTTGTGGGACAGGTTAAGTTAATGAAAGGGAAAATAGATAACCAAGTATAAAATGTACCAAACACTTTGGCTACTCCGCATCCTTAAAACCATTTATCTTGAATTGTTTGGAAAATGTTACTGAATGAAGGACAATTTGAAGTCCTGTGTGAATGAAATAACAGGCTGTTGCATTTTTCTTTCTCATACTATACAGTACAAGGAATTACCTCACTTTTGTTTCCACATCTTTTACATGGATCATCAACAGCAGGATGTCAATTTTAAAAGGCTGCGTTAGCCCCAAATATCAGGTTTATAGTTAATAAACAGAATCCTTGTTTTAAAAGTCAGTTTTATGAAAAATTAATAAGTCTGCCACAGAGAGCATTTTTAAAATGTTAAAGCTAATTAGTCAGCTAGCTACCATTCATGAAATCAGCAAGCTAGCTGGCATTTCAGGTGACTGCTGTCCACAAGAAATCATTGATCTGATGTTTAAAAAGTCACTACAAATTTAAATTGGTAAATCTGTGATGATTACTGTAAGCTGCTGTCACGGGATGGAAAGCGTGGCAGCTCCATCAAGTTTAACTTAAGGGTGGCAGGTCAGTTAGTTTGTCTCCCTCAAATACTGCACAGCCAAAATATAGACTCACAGGCTACACAAGTTACAAGTTTCTGATAAGAGGATGATATTTTCTATTATCTGTTTAATTTGTATTTAAATTCAAACTAGTCTGTAAATGTCCAAAGCAGTGTGGCTTGCTCAAAATTTGTGCACATACCATTAAAAACACTTGTTTGACATAATAAAAAATAAGCAACGGGCATTGAATAGGCTCATGTTAATGTCTCAGTGAACGAAACAATTCCCAGACATCCAGAGCAAAGACAAAATGAAATCAACTCAAGCTAATTTGTGCATCATATCCACAGACCACAGCGAGCAAAAGAAAGGTAGTTCCTTTCATTAAAAGCCTGGTAGACTAAAAGATGTGCTGCTTCTCGGCTGCATTTAATGAATAATAAAGCAGCAGCACAGTGCTTATACATAACTCAAATGCACAGATCACATCAGGACCCAAAGCCACCATAGTGAAAGTTAAAGACTCAGCATAGTGATAAGACTGTTATATCATATTTTTTCTTTTTCTTTCTTTTTTGCTGATTTTCAGTTGTCTTATTTGCAGCTACACAACCCTCATAAAAAGGGAGAGTAAGCCGCAGAGTCGTGAGTGGAAGCAGGGACAGTGGAGACTCTGAGGTTCACCACAGAGTGTCCCAAGGTGGCTGTAAAGTGGTTTAGGGAGTCAGAGGGGTGAGCATGCTTCTATAGTCAGACATATTTCTTGTCCAAGTAAAGGTTAGAAGGGGAAAGGTGATGCTGGGTTGAGCAAAGGGAAGAGAGGCAGCGAGGAGCAGTAGAGAGAGGGGGGCGAGGGTCAGTAAGATCCATACGAGGGATGTTATTAATCCATTTATTCCCCAACACTATCTCCTTTCTTCTGCTGCTATCTCTACCACTCCAGGCATATCTACCGATTTCAATCTCCAGCTCTGGCTTGCCCTCAGCTTTCCCCCCGTCCCTCCTTGGCTCCCTTCTTCTGTCCTTCTAGCCTTTTCTCCTCCTCTACACTCCCCTACATTTTACACCCTCCAACTATTTCCTTCCTCCTTGTCTCAGCCTCCTCTGCTAAGTCCCTCTCTGCGTTCCTTCTGTTGCTCTCTAGCTCATTCTCTCTCTTCCTCCCTCTCTCCATCTATCATGCATCCCAGGGTGCACCTGGGCTGCGCTGTCAGTTGAAGGCCCTGAGCCATCATCATGCTGGGGCTGTTTCTCACCACTTCACACTAAAACTGAATCCTGTCACACACATACACACTCAAACAGATTCCCATCTCCCCACTATCGGGCTTTCTTCACCTCACCCACAGATTCACAGTTTATCTACAATACATCAGTATGTGGTACAGTAAGAAAACAAGGGCCCGGGTCACCGTTTATCCTTAAGACTTGTAGGAACGGGTGAAGCATGCAGCCACTGGATATTCACAGGGAAGAGAATGATCGAGAGGTGAGGAGGAAGAGGAGATGAAGACCAAAGAGAAATAGAGTAACAGCGCTATTGATATTTGCTTCTGTGTTCTTTTCCTGGCAACACGATAAAGGCTTGCTCTCAGTCACTGTCAGTAGCGAGACCACCCTCTCTATCTCCGCTCTCCCTCCTCCTCCACCTCCTCGCCCCTCCAGCCCCTTCCCTTCCAAAGCAAAAGACTACTCTCTCTATCTCCCTCCTCTTTTATCTCCGCTGCTCTTTTCCCGTCCCCTGCATTTTACATTTCGATTTCGGGCATTTAGTTGGTGCTCTCATCCACAGCAACTTAACGAACACAAGTGCAGGATAAGCCTCACACCCTCGTTCTCTGACACCTCGAGAAGCAGAGGGGGTGCAGAGGTCGGCGGCGTAGCGGCTCCATGACAGATGTAACAAATGTTCTGTAACACTGGAATTATGAGAGGAAGAAATTACTAGGAGGCACGTGCTAAGAAAAAAAAAAAAGAGAAATGAGGAGGAAGGTTTATGTGCTCATCTCTCATCTCTGACTCACACAGACCACCCCTTCTGTCTCTTCTACACAAGCAGGGCTCCCCAGTGAAGACTCCTTTCATTTATTGTGATGACAATTAAAATTCAAATCTGCTTTATTGCCGTGACAGTGGCAGGGAGTTGTCTCCACAACAGAACATGTAAGAAGACTACGGCTAAGACAATAAGCCAATCTGCATGCTCCTCTTCTCCTACCTCACTCATGCCAGTCTTCCCTCCCTCTCTAAATAACCCTGTTTTTTGCTTCATAAAGCCCTGCACAAGTACTTAAATCCCTCCTCTTTTGCGCACGCCAGCCTCCCACTTTTTCACGGCCTCGCAAGATGCTAACGTGGAAAGACGCTCACTGATTATGTCGCCATCAAGTCCCTTCTTGCTGTGCACTTGTGGTTACCTTTGTGCACGTCAGTCTGCAAACACCTATGAATGCGTGCGTGTGAGAGAGAGAGTGTGTCCTCATAACAAGAAAATGGAGCCAGTGAAGCTTTAAAAAAGGCAAGAGAGCAGAAAACAGAGCTGCACGTAGCAGAGATGTTTAGCTTTAGGGGAGATGGAGCGAAACTTGCCGTCTGACTTAAAAATACATCTCTGTAACAATCTTAACCTCAGGACTCACTCCCTTCCCTTGCAGCAGTTTTGTCTTTCAGTAAAACAAAAAACTGTTTTATTGACATAAACACATTAAAGTTAAAATCTTTAAGGTGTCACCTATTTTTGATGCCATTTTTTGGCAATGGTTTCTTTAGCAATGGCCACTTACCCTCAGAGGAGTCTTCACTGTTAGAGGCAAGGTCACCCCTTCAGCCACAAGGTTCAAAGTGTCTTCACCTGCGTGACTAGTGTTGGGGTTGTTACCCACCCCTGTGCAATGTATTACAGATTACTCATTATTTTTAAAGAAGTAATCCATTGCTTTAGTTGTTTACTCTCTGTAGTAACTAATTCATAATAGTGCTTGTTGTACTAGTTTTGCATCACTCCGCAATGCCGCCTGAGATGCCCTGTCACATAACTTCCATGTAACAAAATATTAAATCTTACATGTACCCACATATCAGCACTAATCCCTATTCTAATAAGGACACATACAAGATCTTTCTCTTATGCTCTTTAATAATGTATTAAAGCTGACAGCAAAGTTGGTAAAAACCATCTAAAAGGGCACTTCACAGAACAATGTTGTGGTGAGAACAAGGCTCAACTGCATGTCTAATGTCGGGCTCAGACTATGCAATATTTTCATCTGTTACTGTGCCCACTGTGCCAGATTAGGTAGTTATAGAGCCATAAAATATGGCCTTTTCAAGACTATGCAACTGTAACCAGTCATGCGATCTTTCATGTTGTGTGTGATGTAATCAAGAAGAAGGCACAAGCTAGCAATTTCTGGGAAACGAAGGTACCCGGACGACCAAAGTGGTTTTTAGTTCATCCGGCTGCAGGACCGATGAGATGCCATGGAGAGGCATCCGTCGCCCGTCCTTCCACAATTCACAAGAATCGCTACGCCTCCTAGAGTCTAAAATTGACCAATTTTAGTGAAACTTGCACACAGTGATCACCTAATGCGTCTTCGCTCAAAATGTGCTCAATGTCAAGGTCACATTTGTCATTCCCATTGGACTTTAATA
>VUQI01004513.1:10128-27900 GCA_015106735.1 Paratilapia polleni | reverse complement strand
ATTTATACCCCAAAAAGAAAAAAAAAAAAAAAAAAAAAAAAGAACCTCTCAGGAAGGTGAAAGAGTCACACAAGTCTGAGTCTGTTAAACCAAATCACGAGTCCTTCAGCTCGTCGAATTAAACAGATAAATGGCAAAAAAGACAACTCCATATTTTTATTTCAGAACTCCATTAGAGTAGCTACACGTGATTCACACTTCAGAATAATCCTTATTCATACTATACTGGGTCTTGATGCTGCACCTTAGTTCATTCTGTTGTAGCTCCCTTCCCCTGCTCTTTTAATCATCATTCTTCTGATTGGCTGGGGATATCTACTCTCTCTGACATCACAGAGAGTCAAGAGTAGAAAAACACTCTCTGAAATGGAGCGTTTAGAACAGTCCGAACCCTGAGCATATGCTGACCTCATTATGACCTTATTATTATCAAGTTTGTCCACGTTTATTATGAGCATACGCCTCTTGAAGAGTATATATACAGTATGACAGAAAATGAGGAAAAGCACTATAGGACACATTACTACAAATAGGATTTAGTTGTTAGGAAGACAGAGGAAATAAAGAGTGTCATTGCAGGTCAACGACATGTTCTTTGGAGTGGGGATGTAAAGCAATGATGACAGTGAACTGAGAAAACATGCTGTAAAGTGACATCTTACTCTTATTTTCTGCATCTAGAATGTATGGTTATTCATGAGCCTCAGTATTAGCAATGCTAGATGCAAGTCTCACCACTTGGCAGCCACCTTAAAAGACATGTGGGCACTGATTTGGGCAGTTATTTTAATGCATAGCCTAAATGAAGCTTAATTTCAGTTGTAACCAGTATATAAGTCAGTCAAACCTGATGTAAAACACTTAGAATGTTTGTGGACTTTGCCAAGGTTTTAAAAAGCTCTTCCCCCTCTGAAACTTTTACTTTCACCACTGTCTTTGCTGTGGTGGAATTCTCACATAGATTTTCATTTAGTATTTGTTGAGTCCCATGTTTCTCTTATTATATCACTAATATTGACTTCATTAAAGAAATGCCTGCTTGGAGGTAACGCACCGCTGGCTGGAGAGAATAGATGCTAACAGCATTTAAACCAAATGTGCACTCACTGCAGTCTGATTTCCCTTTTGCTTGCCAATGATCTGCCCTGAGGAAAGGGAATTTAATTTACAGCCTGCTGTCAGAAAGTCTAAAGCTGGGAAATGATGCTGCTAATTCACTGTCTTCTGTTTTGTGGGTAAGTAAAAAGCGCCATAGTGGCAAAAAACACAAAGCACTGCTTTAGAGACAACCTGCAGTTTTCTTTTATCTAGGCAGCTGTGCTGGGAAACATTTCTGTAGGGGTGATATTGTGTAATTTCCTGAGTGAATAATTCAAAATGTAGCATCCTTTTACTTGTGAAAGGCATTTCTTTCTGAGTGAAGGGAAGAATGCTCATTAAAAAAAAATCATATTATAGAGTAATATAGCATGTTTCATCTAGGGCATGACCCTTAATATTATATTAAAAAATGAAAAAAGACTGCATTGCAATTCGTTGCGGGTAAAAGGTCAATTCTATCAAAGAAAATATGTCAGATGGCTGCGTCCGGGGTATCTCTTTTGTTATTGACGCAATGATGGCCATGCAGTCACCTTTCTTACATAATAGTGTTGCTGTTCATCACACAAGTGAAATGTATACTGACAAGCAATAACTAAATATGAAGCCCAGAGAAGAATGAAGAACACTACATTACTCATACTTTTGTCAAACGACCCCCAAAAGGTGGACATGGACAGAACATGTCTAAATGCAATCATGCACAAGATTAAAAAAAAAAATCTGTTTTAAAGGATGTATTATTGAGAAATGAAAATTGGTTTAATCTTGTAACTATAAAAACACATTGTGTACTCACATCCTGAAATAAAGAGATCCCTTGATTATGGTTGTGGTCAAGCTCCTGCTGCTTTCTCAAGTGTTCGTGCTTGGCAGACTGAAGACACATGGTGATGAGCTCTGTACAGGCCAGCATCTTGCTGCTTTCCTTACGATTTTGTGCCTAATCGTCTTCTTCTTTTAGGAAAAGGTTGTGTGCTGTCCCTTCTGGAGAGGTTGCCCTTGTCAGGGAGGATGGTGGACGACGATGATGATGCTGGTACTGTGATCCAGTCAGGATGAGCTAAACCCTGCCTGCTGCCCTCTGCCTGCAGCCCGCCGCCTGCACGTCGACCGCAGCAGAAAATCTCCGCCTCTACACGACCGGTAGTAGCGATTCATAAAAGTCCGAGGAATGCACCGTCTCCACCTGCTGGTGAGAGAGCGCTCACATTCTCACATGATCAGGTAAATTACAGGCTGGCTGACGGGGCCAAAGAAAAGAATACCAGGAGCGGCTTGTGACAGAGAGACCCCCTGAGATATTGTTTGATTACTTGCACTGTAATCACTATTGATTCAATACTCCAATTAAATGCTTAAATAAACCATTTAAAAGTGAGTTTAGTGGCATTAACCTGCAAGAAATGCCACATTTATTTGTGTTGTTTATCCTCTAGGTACATAATCAGACCAAATTATAACATTCCCACAGCCCTAAATATGCCAAAAATTCAAAAATGCCAGTTACCTGTAGTAAAACCATTGATTGTATTTCTGTAAAGTCTGTTTATAGTCATGATGGGGCTGATAACACTAACCCCCTTATTTAGCATTTAAGCAGAGTATAAGCACCCAATACTATGAGTAGTCAAAGGATACAATACAATACATTTGCAGGTGTCCCATTCAATTTGTGAACATTTATTTCCTATAACCTGTATCTGTACCCTGTGTAACCTGTTACTGTATCAATAAATGTGTATAATTACACAGACAAGTCTTACTGTGGTATTTAAAAATGTAATGTATTTGTAGAAAATTACTGTGAGTTCAATGTGACATTATGTCATCTAATAGTTTAAGCTCATCTTCTGCAGTATCTTCATATGCTCTTTCTTGTGGTATAATAGATCATATAGTCATAAGCTGTGGAAGATGAAGATATTAAGTGTGTTACCACAAACTTAATTCTGTTTATTTTAAATGGCAGTGGGTGCCACGACACAGCGGGTGCTGATAGGAACCAGATCAGCATCTTTGCACCTCCCACAAACACTAACAACACCCTTTGTGGCCCCCAGAGCTGAGATCCACATGACACCTCTGATGGGTGGGAACTGAGCTGATTGCATAATGCTCCTCAATATCTGACCAATAACTGTTGACGTTTACTGACCCTCTGTCTATTTGCTGTTTGGAAGTTCGTCCTCAGTGCAGGTCAACAGGTAAAGCTTTCTTCATTAATAACATTGTTGTAACAATTTCTAAAATTATAGCCATTATTTTCATTTTTGTGGTAACTGTAGAAGTTTGACTCATGCATTATTTAGTGAGATGAGAACATGTGTGGATACTCCATAGTTTATAAATTTCAGCTTAAGGATGCATGCATGCATTTTTGTTTGTTTGTTAGTTTTGTTCTTGTTGCTGTTGCTTTGCATGCCATTATTTATATGTATAATTAAATTCAGTAAAATAAGAATTTGACCTAGTTTTGGGGTTTAATTGGGAGTGGTGCTCTATACTAACTTAAAGATAACATCAGACAACAAAAGAAAACCACAGATCCCAAGAACTGCTCTATCTGCTGACCACAGAAATAGTGAGGGAAATTATGCAACCTGCCTCTGTTAGCAAACCAAACTACGCATACAGGTGCTCATCAGCAAATTACAATACAGATCTCTGTATATGTTTTTGGTAGCGTATGTATTGGTAGAGTACTACATCCAACATCCAGTTTTTCCTGAGACTGAAAAACTTTCAACAGCAAGGAAATAATGGCCATCAATCAAAAAGAAATGTCTGGTTTATCAAGGATTATTTGAAAGCTTCTGCGGTAATCAGCCTCAGCTGATGATGTCTGTAGGGTAGCTCTTAAGCGCCTGCAGAGTTAAGATAAGAGTTGCTACATGCCGCACCCAGCAGGAGGCACCTACTGCTCTCTGTAGCTAAACTGAACTATTACAAGTCGAGCTGAGTCAAACCCCTCTCATCATCATTTTATGTTTTTACATTTTAAGCAAGGGTATGAGTTTTAGTTCATTTGTGATGGCTACTAGGACATTAAATATTTGACTAAAACGGTGTATTTTTACCTTAAGCAAGTAAATAAATAAGTTTACATTGCTCCACAGAGCCTGAATGCAATGTAATTTATAATCTTCGAAGACAAAAGGCAAAAGCAGATTCCTTCTTTGCAGCTTTAAAGAATGACATCATTTTCACATCTTCTGTGTTAACCCAGAGTACGAACAGCTTCAGTATCATGGCTGCCTTCCTCCATCACTGCCCTTTCCTGAAGTCAGCTCCAAAGCCAGCTTTAAGGAGAACCGGAGCTGCCTTGCTGTCTCTGGCCGACCAATGTCCCATCATTGCTCGCCAAATCACTGTGAGCGGCCCAGACTCTCTGGATGCCAAGCTGAATATCTCACCCACCAAACCCCAGGGTCACCAGCTTCCCACACCTGAACAAAGGAGGTTCTTTGCTCAAACTGCTACTCAGGTGGCCGTGTCTGTATCAAAGGGCTGCCCTTTTGTCACCTCTCAGATTGGGATGGTCCGAGCCAGCCCTGAAGTACAGGAGGACGTCCAAGAAGGTAGTACAAATTAAGTAGCTGTAGTGATGCTGCAGCAGACACACACAAAACACCAGAATGACAGGATTTGAATTTTAATAGGGGCAAATTCAATAAATGACAAATATAGGACAAAATGTTCTCATATTTGAAAGAACTACACTCCTCTCTCACAGGTTTGATGACTTCTCTGTTGAAAGGTGTAAAAGATTCAGTGCTTCCAAAATCAGCTCAAACCAACACTGTTACCCACCTCCTCAAAGACAACATGGGTATGGTATATGGATAAATGGGTTGCTGGACTCCAATAATGTGACGTTAAAATCTAATATAATACATGTTTTTATTTGCACAGCATCACATAGCTGTTCATTGAATGCTGCAGAGTAACTGAAACCAAGTCAAAATTATTCTTCCCACAGGTGGCCCCAGCTATGACTATGATCAGTTCTTCATCGAGAAGATTGCTGAGAAAAAGAAGGACCACACATACAGGGTCTTCAAGACAGTGAACAGGAGTGCTGAGGTCTTCCCTTTTGCCGAGGATTACTCTGTCTCAGGGCGGGAAAGCTCCCAGGTGTCTGTCTGGTGCAGCAATGACTATCTAGGAATGAGTCAGCACCCACGGGTCCTCAGTGCCATCAGGTAACAAGAGACAGCAAATATCACAAGTCTTTGTAAGTTTGCAAAGGCATTTTCAATTATTTTGGGTGTTTGGATACCATTAAATGACAATCCACGTTGACATTGTCATTTCAAATTAGTGTTTATACTTTTTATGAAATAGATAACACAAATAAATAGGATTAGTAAGTGTTAAAGATGCTATTGAGAGGTCAAAATTTGAAAGACAAATGTCATGTTTTAAAGCGGTCAAGACCGAGTGCAGTCAGTAGTCAAGTCATGGCTCTAGAAACAGCAATGTTTGTTGGCTGGTTGGTCAGTCAGTTGGTTCTCTGATAATATTTCACCAACTAAGAGATGACTTTCCTTGAAATTTTGTGCAAATATGTGTTCCCCGGAGGATAAATCCTACTGACACTGGTGATCCTCTAACTATTCCTGTAGAGCCACAGTCATTTAAGTGATTTTAGTAGACATTAATAATCTACTCTAGATGAAAAATAATAACTTTGTTGAATTTTTAACTTTTCACCTAGTACCTTCATCAATTCAACCTTTTAACCTGTCCAGTACTTTGGTTTTTGACCACATATCTGCAAAGCTAATGATACTGGTTGGCTTTGAGTGCTAAATATCATTTATGTGCTAGTATACTATATTACGAAGGTTAATGTGGTAAAAAATGTATATGCTATTCCTAATTACAGCCGCAGAAAACCTGCACTAAGGCACAGCTATAGACTCAAGTCTGGCTTGGTTGATTTTATGTCTAAATTGCATTATCCTGGCAAGAAGTAAACCACATGGAACCAAAGAAACTGCCAGGACTCATGAATATCAAAGAAAAACAGACATTGACATATTGTAACAGATATCTCGGCCTGATGTTATACCTTTCTGTTGTGGATAATTACAGAGAGGCGCTGGACAAGCACGGTGCAGGAGCTGGTGGGACAAGGAACATTTCAGGCACCAGTAACTTCCATGTGTCTCTGGAGAAGGAGCTTGCTGAGCTACACCAGAAAGATGCCGCTTTGGTCTTCTCGTCCTGCTTCGTAGCAAATGACTCCACCCTCTTCACTCTGGCTAAGATGCTGCCAGGTAAATACTTACCTCTCAGCCATGAGTACGGATGATGTCACTCAATGGACATTAAACTCACTGTCAGTCAATCACATTAAATGCTCCATAATTGCATTCCAGGGGTTGTATCTCAGATAACGTTGTAGAAAAGGTGAATAGTATCTCAGAGTTGATAGTTCAAAGTAATTTTTGTTTATATCATGCTGTGTTCACTGTGGTGTACAGGGTGCGAGATCTACTCTGATGCAGGGAACCATGCATCAATGATTCAGGGCATCAGGAACAGCAAAGCCAAGCGTTTCATCTTCCGCCACAATGATAGTCAGCACTTGGAGGAACTGCTCCAACGCTCAGACCCAATGACACCAAAAATAGTGGCATTTGAGACAGTGCACTCAATGGACGGTGAGAACCATGAAGTGACAAAGTACCATGACAAATGTGTTTTGGTCACTGTTGTCTTGTCTTGAATGTTTGACCCTCACTCTGCAGAATGTGTAGTACCAGTCCAAGGTTCTGATGCCAAGCATATGTTGGGTGATACAAAAAGTTCGACAGTCATCATCAGTATAAGTTTATAGTTTATAGCTGATTAAGAGAAAACCAGAGTTGGAATAGTACTATAAATCTACAGTTATTCAGTCTGTGTTGTCGACCATTCATCACCACCTCCCATGGAAGGGAATAATTTTCTCGGCTCAGTTTTTCTGTGTGATATTACACCACTGACAGCTCCATAAAGCACAAACGGAAGCAAACTGAATGGATGGCACTGTTTTATGTTTTATATATGTATGACAGATTTTGTTTCCAAACTGTGAGGATAACTCTCCACATATCTTTTTCATCACACATTCTGGATACAAATGGGTGACAAATTGAAGGAAAAAGTTGAAACTTTGACCCCTGCAGTCGAAGGATCAGGTGGCCCATGTTAGACAATGTTCTCAATGACTATCATCAAAACATCAAATGAAGAAATATCTATTAGAAAAACTGTGTTTTTCCTTCAGTATGTAACCTGTTTTAGATCTTAAATACTGGTGAGATTTGCTCCTCTTATATCCTGTTGTTCACTTAAACACAGTTCTAACTTTTTCTTTGGGTACATCAGGTGCCATATGTCCTCTGGAAGAGCTGTGCGATGTAGCTCATCGTTATGGAGCACTGACGTTTGTTGATGAAGTTCATGCTGTGGGCCTGTATGGAGCCCATGGAGCTGGAGTGGGCGAGAGAGACAACGTTATGCACAAGATTGACATTGTTTCTGGGACCTTAGGTGAGTTATACCACTTCTCCCACACTAATGTCTTTGTCCTTTCACTCTGACAATAAGAGGGGCAAGGCAAACAGCTTCAAACTGTCATAGATCAACTGGCTCTCCTACTGGCCCAGCTCCCGTTTACAGCCACTGCTGCAGTAACTGACACCGTTGTATTGCCAACACAGCAGCAATAACTTTTAACAGGCCTGATGCTGCTCCCCTCTTGGTTAAATAAGGGCAGGAGAGAAGTGAGCTCTCATCAGAGGAAGCAGAGGTTTTATCAGCTGGGTGTCAGCTCTACTCCCTCTCTGGCTGTTCTGATAAAACCGTCCACAGGCAGCTTGTGTGGTGTGAAGTTTTACGATGATGTAAGGTTTTAGGTAGAAATTGCTGTGAACTAATCCTGGATTACAACATCAGACTTTTTCAAGGTCTGGTTGCAACGGTTCACTTGACAGCAAATAAAGAAAAAAGCTGAAACTTAATTAACAAATTATTACAGCCGTATGATCGCATTAAATGTAACATTTAATTGACAGAAAAATAATAAACTATCATTTATCAATATGTCATATCAATATTGAACTTAGTGAAAGTCCAGTCTCATATTAGCAGTTAAACAAAACTTATTTAAATATTACAAAAAAACCTATGTGATGTCAAAAAAAATCCATCTAACAAATTAATAGATGTTTTATCAGACATAAAGAAGCTAGTATATGTCATGTATTAAAAATATTTAAATTCACATCATTCAGACTTAATACATGTATTCTATGTATTAAAATTTTGCAGCATGGTGCTCTTCTAAATGTTATTTCATTGTATAAATTGTATAAAATGATGATTATTAATATTTATTAAAATGCATGGAGTAAAGTTCACACCTCTAAAATGTAATAATGTGGAAATAGTAAAGGTTTATAAAATGGCAATACAAAAAAATATGTTACATTTATACTTACACTTAGCAGTGTATTTCCCACTGCTCACATAGAATTTGTCATTTGTTACTATTCCAGGCAAAGCCTTTGGCTGTGTGGGAGGCTACATCGCCAGCAGCACCGCCCTGGTGGACACGGTGCGCTCCTACGCAGCCGGTTTCATCTTCACGACTGCCCTACCCCCGATGGTCCTCGCCGGAGCGTTGGAGTCTGTGCGGGTCTTGAAGAGTGCCGAGGGGCAGGTGCTCCGGAGAGCCCACCAGAGGAATGTCAAACACATGAGGCAGCTGCTCATGGATAAAGGCCTACCTGTGGCCAACTGCCCCAGCCACATCATCCCCATTCGGGTATAAAGATTTAGCACTGCTGCTGTCCCCACCACTTTCGTATCTCACAATACCATCTCCTTATCTAACTATTATGAAACATATACTGTAGTTAATTTCCACATTTCACGTCAGGATCAATGCCATTAAAATTACACAGATAATCTCTTTATAGCAGGATAAGATATTGAACCAATAATCAACTATTTAATTAATATTTTAATTAAAATTGACAACTGTTTTTTTAACAGTTTCAGTTTCAGGGTCATGGCATGATGGACACTGGCTCATAGCCACCATTATCTAAATATCATTTGTTAGTTAAACCTGATTTTCCTGTCATGAGAAGTTAAATGTCTGCTGTTGAAAATACTTTTAATTTTCTAAACCCAGAAAGTGCAGCATCGATCAGATGAAGTCTGGAGGGTCACACTGAAATATTTATAGTGTTTAATTATGATCAAATTACATGTTAGAAAACAGTGAAGTAAATGAAGCCTTAACTTTAACTTTGTAAATTAAAATCTTTCTGAAACACAATTTGTCTTGTAATTCCATTTTACAGATAATATATACTATATATATATAATATATACTTTTTCAATAGGCTTCAACATTTGCATACCAGTTTATTTAATCAGTTTGTAATTGATTTTTTTAATGGATTGAATTTTGATTAGAAGTAAAGAATTAAAAAGTCCATAATTAATCCAGAGACATACTCTAGACTCCACAGGCTGAGTAAAATGATTCACACATGTATACATTGCCTAACTGTGCAGAATAAATCCTTCCCCTAAATGACATATCACCTTTCATGTTTTATTTTCCAGGTGGGGAACGCTAAGCTGAACACCAGGGTGTGTGACATCCTTCTGGAGCGGCACAACATCTACGTTCAGGCCATCAACTACCCCACAGTGCCTCGCGGTGAGGAGCTGTTGCGACTGGCTCCGTCTCCTCATCACAGCCCCGACATGATGGAGTACTTTGTGGGTGAGTGTGGGACCCCTTGCTGTAATTATGTCAGAGCTGTAAATATCTAATCAAGTTAAGTGAGGATAGTGGCCAGTGCAAATGATTTATGCTTGACCTTAGTGAGTATCTGCTTTCTCTTGACATAGATCTGCTATTCAAAATTGTTATCTTGCATTAGCTAAACTAACACCATGATGGTGTGTCCTTTTACAAATTTTAACTGAAAATAAAAATAAAAATTGAACTGTTGATACATAAAATTGTTTCCTTCGCAGGGAAACTGGTGGACGTGTGGAAGGAAGTGGGTCTTCTACTCAATGGCCCGGCAACAGCTTCCTGCACCTTCTGTGACCGCCCACTGCACTTTGACCTCATGAGTGAGTGGGAGAAATCCTACTTTGGCAATATGGAACCACAATACATTACTGTGTCTGCATAATACCAAAGTTAATGTTTCATCTCATCTACATAAGCAGTATATGCATAAATCTAATGCTATATACCGTATACAATACAAAATGAAGAAGTCGTTCTTTAGGTGCACAGAAAAGAGTACTTGTGTTTTAACATTGTGTTTAAATATTCTTTAATGGCAGCAATGTGGACTAAATTTCAGCATTTATAATAACATGTATTTCTGCATGCTAAATTGTGTTTGCCACCATGGATATGATTAAAGAATTGCCTTCATTTTAAAAGCGTAAAACCTGCACACTTGGCACTTTCTTAAATCTCTTATCTAGGTGTGTTGGTTTTGTTTAAAGTATGACATTTAATTACACGTTGAATGATTTTGTTCATACACTATAACAGTATCATTATTGTTTTTTTTCCATTGTCACAATAATTACATTCCTGATGTTTTAAGTCATGAATGTGTGAATTAGTAAAGTGTTTGTGGTGTTAAATATCTATTCACGTAATCCTCTCATAATAAATACCTTGCTTTGATGTAATCATACAGATACTGAATGTTTACAAACACTGCTGTAGCAATGTGTCTTCAGGAAGCACCAAACATCCCATGAAATTGAGTCTTCTTCTTAATTCTGAGGTAGGGCATTGGCCTTGTTAGAGCTTCTATGGGAGCTCTTTGTGTGACCTTCTAGTTTTTTTTTTTTTATTATAAGCTAAGACATTGTTATATTTTTAAGCTCCACTGGAGATTCTCTGACCAGCCCACAATTATCACTAGTTAACGTTGCAAGGACTGGCCACTTCTCGTTTGACTTTTGTCCTCAGTCTGCGGAGTTCTGTGTTCTCACTGTCCAAAAGGAGGCCACATTCAATCAACGTCCAAGCTTTACTGAGTTGCTGCTCCCCATAATGCTGCAGCGCCCCCCGCAGGAAGCACTCAGCCAGACGCAGCCTTCCCAGGCCAGCCTCCACTGACTGGATGGCCTGCTCTCTGTGGAGCTCCAGGGCCTGGGCGAAGTCCTCCAGAGCTGCCCCTTCTTTGGAACAGAGCACCAGGCTGCGACCTCGCCAACACAAATCCTCCACCTGGACTTGACGGTGGTCTGAGCAGCTGGAGTCAGGGCCACCGTGTTTCTGGATAACTCTGTCCAGATCAGCTATAGCACGCTCATGTAAGCCCAGCTGTGCCAGGCACACAGCCCGCTGGCGAAGATAGTCCAGTCTCTGATTGGCTCCTGCTTGTACTGCCACAGTCAGGAGTGTGAGCGCCTGGTTCCACTGGCCACCTGATGACACACTACTGGCCTCTTGAGCTGCTGCCTGACACAGTGTAGATCCCAAACAATTAATATGCAGTTTATAAATGCATAAATACTCTGTATCTATAGTTAGTTCTAGATAATAAGTCGATTTTTAAAAAAAGCTGTTGCTTGTTTTCACACACCTTTATTGTTTTCTGACTTTGGTGTCTATTTCTGCCATTTAAAATATTCATTGTGATAAATTCAAAGAGAAAGTCCTAAATTGATGGCAGAGCCACTGCAGGTTTGTACTCAATTTTTTTTTTAACATAAAGGATAACTACAACTACAGTAATATAATACTTATAATATATACATACAATACAACTGTAACAGCCACTAGTTCTGTAGAGAGAAAAGATATGGACATTTTTTGGTGATCTCATGGACATGTCCAGAGATAAACTTAATTTGCTGATGATGTTAGAAAAATAATGCTGACAAAGCCAGAACAAGCAACTTTGGCATTACTGCTCAACTGGTATTGAATCTGGGATTCCTCTACACTTACCTGTGCCATGCATTTTCGCTGATTAAATGGGATGAGAGCCAGCAAGAAGTCCACACTGGATGAATCCTTCTCAGCCAGTTTGCTGAGCCTGCGAGCTGCGCTGCAGTAGTTCTTCTGCCAGGCCTCTACCACACCCACCCGAGCCTGGGCTACTGCATCTCTTGGCTCTTGGCCAAATATACGGCACAGATGAGTGCCTGCTGACTTAACCTCACCTGGAGCAGATGGGACCATAACAGGAGTAAGGATTACTGAAAACAAGGGATGACAGGTGCAATGCTGCTTTTTGTCAAATTGGAAACACTGCACAGCCTAAGCTATGACCTCCTAATCAGATGATTTCCAGTCATATCAAGGATCCCACTAAGAAGAATTCCAGCACCATCTCACCTTTTGCCAAGAGGATGTCCACATAGAGAAGATGCCATCTGGGGTCTCTGCAGTCAGCCCTCATCAAAGCTCCACCAATTATAAAAGCCTCTCTGAGCTGCTCTTCATGGCAGGGAACACCATTAGTGGCCACAATGTCTGACAGACTGGTACGACAGAACTGATGCAGCCAATCACAAACCAGTTTCTGTGCCCTGTCCTTGAGTGAAAGGATGTCTTTGGTGACAATGTCAGAGTTTATCTGAAGTGCTGCCAGAATATCATGAGTACATTCCTACGGGGAAAGGAGAGTTTGAATTATTAAACATACAGTACAATTTGTTAACATAATAACAATAATAATAATAAATCAGCATACTTTTTGTTCATCTATTTTTTCCTCTTTTTCTGGACCATGTCGGTCAATGTGAGGAGAATATTTGTATATTTGTATATACACCAATTTTTCAAACAGTCACATTTCACTGGAAAGGTCTCGGGTGAAGCTTAGAATTTAGAGACAAACTAAAATAAGGGGTAAAAGGCTTAGAGAGAGAAACTGGCCTCAAAATGAATTTCTCTAGAAAAGCTTGACATCATTTTTTATTCTTAATTAAACTTTAGGGTTCATGTGGGGCATTTTGCCAAATCTGATTTTATTAATACAACATAGTTAAAGTGCAGCAATTTCTCTAAACACAGAGAGATGAATGAACACTTTAATATCCAGCTGGCTAGAATATTGTAAGAGCATTACAATAGTGCTCTCTGGGCTACACCAAAAAAATTATAAATTTGTTACAACTGTAAGATCTTCAGGCCCCTAAAGTAGATGCCTGTCTGCAATTATTTTAAAAATATTCGACTTGTCTTTGAAACTCTTCATGACACTTTCGATCTGTGAACCAGGACAGTTTCTCAGGTCCTCTGCAAGAGCAAAACTATCTGGTGAGGCTTAATTCCATTATATAACTGTTTGTATGTATTATAGTCATGATTGTTCTTTTTAATAACTTATTTACATTCACATTTTAAAATGTTAAGTTTCCTTTCATCAGTTTTATTTGTCATGTTCTTTTACTTTAAATAGTCTTATTTTATTTAACATTAGTTCATTTAGTTAGTTTTAACATTACTTTGCACTACGCACACTAAGCAGTGTCATATTATTTTACTGTTTACATTTCGAGAGTTTCACTATCAACATATCAGTCAAGCACTTTCAGTTGCAATCACTTGTATAAAAAAGCCTTTACATATTAAGTTCCATTGATTGATCAGCCTAGAGAAAAAGTAAGAGTAAAGTGTCATAAGGTAAGGGATGTTTTGACAGTGTTTCAGGTCAAGAATACCTTTTGTTGATTCAGCATGAGATATGTGAAACCTCTTCCACAGAGGGCATGCACGTGTTTTGGATGCTCCTTCAAAATGGCACTGAAGTCAAATATGGCTGTCTTTCGCTGGCCCAGCAAGGCGTAACACCTCGCTCTCTCTAGCAGTGAGTCTGCTGCCCCGCCACCTTTAAAAAGACACAGTGACTTCACTGGTTGCGCAGCATTTGCAGTGTTATCTCATTTTACTGTCCATTTCCATTCTTGTATATAATAAATCACAGATTCAATTACACACAGTAGAAGTGCTTTATACAGGCAGGTTTCAGCACAACCACAAAGGACTTGTGGTTAAATAATACATAGCCAAACTGCCTACATTGTGTTATGTGTTTAAAGACATGTTAACTAAAGCTAAATTTTAAAAAAGCCTCTGTTTTATGCCAAGCTTTCTCTGAATTTCCCTAATCATTATTCCAATCTATATGCAGCATCACCCATCGTTACTGTAGTTAACAATTAGCAACAGACCTGTAACAAATATTAATAACTCATCAAAAAGATTCTATTCACCAGAGGCCATAATAGCAATGGAAAGATAGGCCACAGCCTCTCTGACGGCGCTCTCGTCTCTTGTGCTGTCCAAGATGCGTTTTGCAGCTGAGTGGCAGTGTCCCTGCAGCAGCGCTCTGTCTTTCTGTTGTGCCACTGCCAACAGGGGACGCAAGCAGCTGGTGTCGCCACACAGGATGAGCTTTTTCAACAGCTACAGAAAGAAGGAAAATGGACTGATGCAAAATCTTTAACTTTCTCACTGTAAAGGTAAGAAATACAGATCAGTTGAGGTCAACTGACACTACATTTATTGACTACTGATAATAAAAACAATCATATCAAAAAGCCATTGTCCACTATACAAATACAATGTTTTGAAACATTTCTTAACTAAAGTTACAAAAAATGAAAATGAAGAGAATAAAGATTCAGTGGTTAAAGTCACTGTCAACATTTTTTTTTTTTTTTTTTTTACTCAAAAACATCTTTTCAAAGCAAAATGTTAAAAACTGCATGCTGAAGTCTGACATTTGGATGTTAGAACTGAACTGATCTTTGAGGATTTTTAATTAACTGATGAAATAAATTGTAAGAATTATCTGATTTGTATGGTCAGTGTAAAACCTGGTCCTGATTAAGTCACTTTAAGGTTTCTCTTGTCTGCTAGACAGCTCTGTTGTTCTTCATATTGCAGCTCTGTAGTAGTGTATGTGTATGTCTGTGCCAGTGGTTCGTGTGGCAACCAGATTTGCTGTAGTCATTTTTTGTGGCACCTGGTTTGATGAAGGCTCCACCAACTCATTAACAAATAAACTGAATTAAAAGTGGTCCAGGTGAGCCCTCATAATTCCTTATTTCATGAACGGAATTACATTGAAGGTGCATCCAGAAAGCATTCAAAGGAATTTGGCTGAATGAGAATACCACTGGCATTTCAAAGCTTAAAACTAGTGATAATTAACGATGATTTGTTTTTACTCAGGTCCCTGATTTATTCATGAACAGATTATTTTCTAAATAAGAAATGATGAAATTATAGTTTTCCTAAACAGGCAGGAAAACACCATGAATCTGTTTTGACAAGAAATGTTGGCACCTCAAACCCATGTACCTGATTGGTGTCATAAAGAAAGCCTCTATGCAGTTGCAGCAGGGCAAGGCGAGCCAGGATAGGTGCCCGAGGATTGGTGGGCCCGATGGACAGCAGCAACCGGTAGGCCTCTTCCACCCGGCCAAGCTGATATAAGGCATCTGCCGCCAGGATCTGAGGCCCGTCAGCACTGGGCTGGAGCTCCATCAGCAACACAGCAAGGGAATGGACACCAGCAGGACTCCTAATGTACAAAGCAGAAAAAGCTAAACACAAGAGGGAAAAAAAATCACACTGAGAAAACATAAATGAGAGCTCTCATTACAACAGCGATCCTACAATGAAATAAAGTACAATTTACCTGTTGTGACATGCCAAAACATTTTCTCTGAGAAAGCACTGTTGAGTAAACCATAGGTAAGACAAACATCATACCCTGATCTGTGGTTGTCCCGCTTTGATGGGGCCTGCAGCTGGTCCTCCTTTAGGTGCTGCTGGGAGTCTTCGCCACAACTGGACTTGGGTTTGTGATCTCTAGTCCCTTCGAGCATGAATCGTCCCTGCTCCAGCAGAACAGTAAACAGCAGCCCACGGTAGTTCCAGGGTACCAAGCAGCGCACAGTGAATGCTGTTTCCTGTGGATGCAACCTGCTGGCTGTCACATAGTCTAAAGCAGTCAGATAGTTTAAGCCACCCATCATGCGCAGGAGCCCCCTGCCACAAAGTGCCCGCACACAGCTGGATGGGTGGGGGGTGCTGTGTTCAACCACAGCCTGAAAGTCTTCTAATGCACCCTTGTGGTCATCGGAGAGAAATCGTGCATATCCACGAAGAACGTGGATCGTGTTTTGATAAGTCTGCTGACCTTGAGCGGCAGCTAGCTGGCTGCAGATAGAGAGGGCCTCTTTGTGCTCTCCTCTGAGGAGAAGAGAGTCAGCCAGTCGTACCCGCAACTCTCTGCCTCCTCCATCAGGCTCTAAATGGCACAGGGTCCGTAACTGAGTGATCACAGGGTCCAAAAGTTCAACTCCTTCAGTAGATCGCAGGTCTGCACGGAGAAGGACCCGCTCTCTATAATCAGACAGGTTCCTCTCTGCCTGCTGACGGAGATGGTTGCGAGCGGCCAACCCAGTTCCTTGATCGGTGAATAGCTTTTGGAAGTAAATTCGGGCAGTGGCTGGGTGGATCTCAAATGCTTTCCCCAGATCTCTGCACTCCTCTGCAGTCCTTCCACCTGCTGACAAGCAAGCAGCTGCTCGACTGGTTAAGAGTCTGGCTGTCCTCTCAGGAGTGTCTTTGAATAATTTCTCTTTAGTACTCTCTGATATTTTCTGACCATGACCATGATGCAAGAGGGCAGAGTATACCGCTGCACTGTCCATAAACCTGCCTGTCAAAAACAAATATGCTGCTTGGAGTTCCTGTACTTGTCTGTTACCAGGTGAGATAGACAACAAAAACTCAATAACTGTAGGAGAAGCCTCTTCTTCTAGCTTGTCATTGTCCTTTGTTCCCACTGTCGACTTGGTGTCAACCATCAAAGTGGGATGTATGAGCATTATTTGGTCTGTAAAGGCCTTCACTATTTTGGGTAGGTGCCCTGCTTGTCTGCTCTTCACCAGGGTGACAGTTTCAGATTTGTTATGCTGGTAAGCTTTGAGGTAAAGCTTTATTCCCTTTAAACTGTGAGGTTCTGATAACAAGCAGGCGAGGCCTCGCGTTATCTCCAACAAAATGCGAGTTGAACCTTCTGGTTGAGGGTTTTGTTTCCCTTCAAGCATAGCGGTGCATCGAGTAAAAATCTCCTCACAGGCATGCCTGCCGCGCTGAAGAAGAGACTCCATTTTGTAAATAGTGGCTGACAGATTGTTGGGGCTGAGTGTGGACAGGAACACAGCTGCAAGACCTTTGTTAAGACCCTCTGCAGGCTGATTCTTCCCAAGACTGTCAAGCCAACCTTCTAGAGTAGAGATCACCAAATCCAGACTGGACTTGTCCAATTTTCGCATGTGGGACACTGCAGAGGTGGCGTGAGTCCTGAAGGCGGACATGTACAAGGAGGTAGCCCTCTCCAGCTCTCCACTCTCAAGGAACTTGTCTCCATCCTCACATAGCTCTGAAACATTGACTCCAGGTTGAACCAAAGCAGTCATGATTGGGCAGCAGGCCTTCTCCCCTTGTTTTACACTTCTTGGCTGCTCAAAGCAATGGAAACATTGTAGTCTTATGGTTAAAAAAAGGAAATGAGGATAAAATGTATCTGTGTCATGTCAAAATTTCTAAAAAAAAAAAAAAAAAAAGGGGGAAAAAAGAGATTT
>VUQI01004512.1:87119-99892 GCA_015106735.1 Paratilapia polleni | reverse complement strand
CCAGGTGGACTGAAAAATTTGGAATGGATTTTGAAGGTGTTAAAACCATACCGTCTCCTTGGTATGATTGTCTTTTCTTTCAGACCAAGAAGCTGAATCAGAATCTACAATGTACTATGTCATTGGAGCCATCTTGTATAGGACACTGGGCGTCATTTTACCTCCAGCAACGTGAGTACTTAATTATCCTTTATTGTTATTAAGGATTTAAAACTAAATTTCACCTTCTTATCTTTTCCATGTCCTTTCTTTTACCTTTCTGCAACTCATTTTTCTAGCACTTTGTCTGACTTTTCATCTCCCTTGTACTCTATCTTTTTTTAGGTTTGTAGTTTTCATTTTTACTACAGTACCTTTCTATTTCTGTGCCCTCTCCTCTGTCTTTCCTCCCCTCCATCTAAATTCAACTTCCCGTTCTCCATCTGTCTTTTCTTCTCTTTTATAGCTCTGCTGCCTCTCTTCGCTCCTTGTGTCTGCTTACTTAGCACACGTATCAAAAAGCACATTTCCCTAGATGTTTTCCCCCTTCCTTTGAGTTGTCAGTGTATTTTTGGAAGTGTGCAGTGGGCTTGGAATGGGTGTGGACCTAATGGGTCCCAAAACTTCCCTAGTACATGCAGTAATAGAAGTTAGAAGAAATCAGGAGGTTGTGAAAAGGGCCACTGTGATATGGTGTTTATGCTGGCCCCGGGCCCTTTTATTCAGGTCAGTGCTCTTGGTTGTGGATTAGCTGGATCTGTTGAAACCCTTTTCTCTCTGTAGCTCTGCTGAATGTTAATGGGTGCAGCATTCTGTTTTTACTCAGGCACTCTCCTTAGCTTCTCTCTCCTCTTATTCATTTACTTTTGTTATTTTTATATATTTATTTATTTTTGGTCATTGTCCAAAATCATAGAGTCCATTTAACTCTATCTTGAACACACACCAACACTGTCTAAAACAAGATAACAATAAAAAATAAAAATAAAAAATGATTGTGTTTACATCTTTGCAGTCCTCCTGCGGTGATCAACTCCAAAATCCTGACTGTGACAATACGACCGGAACCACAACCCAGTGAGCCCATGGTGGTGGTCGAGCTGTCGCCTCTAGTGAATGTAAGCATAAAAAAGGCTGTTTTCTTTTCACTGGCAACTATTCAGGACCACTAAGCTTCTGCTTCGGACCACTGAGCATGTTCTAAATATTCAAAAGTTAGATTGTTTCATAAGCAGTATTAGGGAATGAAGAAATGGAAGACCTTTTTATTTTCATCATCTAAACATTCCCAACCACTACATATATATAAGTAAAAAAGTCATTCAAAGTAAGTACCAGAAACTTCACCTGCTTTTTTTCCTGCTGATATCAAAGCTTGTTATATGCAACCGAAATATAAATTATTCCAAATGAAGTGTTTTCCAATGCAAGGTTTTGAATTTTTTATGTTCGTAGACTGGGTAAGTATTCGCCAAAAAATTTAATTTGTTTAAGGCTTTAAGCGAATCGTCTTCTCCCAGCTGACCTATGTTTTCTGAGTTCAGATGAAGCACAAAGTGCTGCATGCTATAAAGCGCCATAGTGGTTGGTGAATTGCCTGAATAAATGCAGACCTTTTTGACTTCCTTATATCGTAGTGTCTCCTGGTACCTATTCAGTTTATATTACATTGGAGTGTGTTATTATAACGACTCATGGGGTGTCTTCAGTGGAAAGGACTAAGTGCTAGTTTAATGAGAGGCATGCTTCACGACCTCGATATGATGTAGGTTTCATTAGGCGTTCTGCTGTGTAAAGGTGGACATAGTTTTGAAGATAATGTTAAATATTTAATGGTTCCCTCTAGACAACACAAACACACACACTATATATAGACAGAGACAAGCTAAAATCTTCCAGTGAAATCAGTCTCATGCTGTGTCAACCAGGGCTTGAGGGTCAAAATCATTGCACAGTGTTTCATTAAAATACTTAGTATTCCTTCTTTATCCCCTGCGACTCCATCTCCCTGCTGTAAACCACTGATTCATTACATAATTATGGCATTTCCTTTATATGCTTCTATCTTTTATCTTCCTATTATTGTGCTTTTTAACACTTTTGGCAAAGCAAAGGTATTGGAGGTTGCACACCCTCTGTCTAGCAGATGATGTCTTAATGCTGATCCTTGCATGCTGCTTTGTACTACAAACTGGAGGCTCCCACTGAGACTAGCCACTTATCTGGCACACAGCACAGGACTACTACATAGACTAGATTCTCATATGCACACCCTACACCAGTGGATGAGAGGCCATTGTTACTCTTTTTTAAAATGCACTCCAGTTATTTAGAATTATTATAAATATACTGTGTTTAAAACCTATATTGGTTTGGAGTATGAATGGGAGATGGATTTGGAAAGAAAAAAAAAAGAAAGGTGAAAATTAATGCAGCAGCGGCTTCTAGTCCTTTCATGTGCCACGCATCAGAAATGCTCTGTCCTGTATTTCCCATTAATCAGCTGAATAGTCTCAAGTTAAACTAAAGGTTTAGAAGTCAAAACTTTACTATCAACAGGAAAATGTGATTTAGAAAAGTATTAAAGCTATACCATAAAGTGAATACAGCTCTCTCAAGATTAGAGATGGATGGATGGATCCATCCATCCATCTATCCATCCATCCAACCATTTTCTTAATTCTTATCCAATTCAGGGTCAGAGAGGGGGCCGGAGCCTATCCCAGCTGTCATAGGGCAAGAGGCAGGGTACCCTCTGGACAGGTCGCCAGTCCATCACAGGGCTAAAGAGGAAAACATGGTTCTGCGGTGGTCCTACACACAGTCTATGGACAACTTTGCAGAGTGTCATCTACATGTTGTAGCTGATTATTGTTACCAGGGGGCAGTGTCACAAAGAACTGGTCTGTGGGCTACACTTGTTTGTGCTGTAGTTGGTCCTTGCCGGCCACGGAGAAGAGCGAAGTTATAACATACAAAGAGCTGAAGTGAAATCTAGTGTTAAAAACAATGAAAAGTGCCCATTGCAGCCACCATCTGTGCTTCTCGTGTTATATATTTTTTTATCTTTGATGTTTGTTTTGCGCTTAACTCCACTGTCGCTCCCTTCCCTGTTCCAGCCCACTTTTCAGCCAGTCGGCATTCGACCTATGACCCACGTCATCCAAGTTGAGCTATGTGCTGTTGGTTTTTGGGGTTGCAAACCCCTCTGTGTAGGCTGTGCGTTGGCAAATACCTGTACCATAAATTTGCCTTAAAAGAGAGAGAGAGAGACATAAGCACACACTCTCACAGTCACACCTACAGCCAATTTGATATCACCGGTTAACCTAACCAACATATCTTTGGACTGTGGGCGGAAGCTGAAGTACCCAGATGAAACCCACAGAAGCATAGGGAGATCATGAAAATGCCACACAGAAAGGCCCTAGCTTACCACGAGGCTTGAACTGGGTACCTTTTTGTGAGGCAACAGTGCTAACTACAGCACCACCATGCTTAAATTTAAAATGTAACCAGTATTCAGGGTTTTAATCATAGCTACACATATCCATAATTGCTACTTGAAATTAATTTGGCTTTTAGCAACTCCTGAATACAAAATGCAAGAGAGAATTTTAAAAGAAAATTCAGCAACTTTATGTCTTTTAGTACCAAAATAGGTTGTATTTATAATAGAACTTTATAAAGGTAACAAAATCCAACTAAGAGCTCCTTTAAAGGTTATGTTTGGACAGAGCCAGCCAGTGGCCAGAGATCTACATGCTAACTCTTGAGAATAAATGTAACTCAAAATGTCACACTGTTTCTTTAAAACGCAGTCCAAATTTTGTCAAGACTATATATATATATATATATATATATATATATATATATCAACATTAACACAGCATAATTAATATTTTTTCTTCAAGAGGGCATCTTCTGTAGTTGGTGTTGACCTTGGCCAGTGTAGGAACATCCAGCTGCGAAAGTAGTGGCCTGGCAACAGCTGCCTCAGGCTTCAGTCTCATAGGGGAATGTTAGGGTCTCTGTGCTGGGTCATGTCTTCACTGAGAGGACATCTGCTCCAGTCAGATTCCCTATGTGTCTCCCCGGTGTCCTGGTGTGTGTGTGTGTGTGTGTCTTTAATGGTGGGTAGGAAGCAGGAGGCCAGAAAGCCCCATGTCCCTGCAGTAAACCATATGCCAAGTGTTACACCACACGCCCTTCTTCAGCCATCCTTAATGTAGCCTTTTAAATTATGAAAGGAAGTTCTGGTTAGCTTTATAGAACTGAGCCATAAGCCTTTCTGGTAATTTCACTGTAATCTAGGTCATTTTCATCAGTCAAAAAGCATCATCCTGGTTTCTCCATTTCATTTTCTAAATCTATAATCTTAAAGTGGAGGGCTTTTAAGACTCCCTGAACCAGAGTGGTCATGTTCTGTTACATTAGCTCATTTCATCTTATTAGCTTACCCTATTCACAACCAATATTCATTACTGCATGTAGTGTTGAATACCTTAGAGGAAACTGCTGTTCCTTTCAAAAGGAAAAAAAGACAGAGCAGTTAAGGTAGATGCCATTATTGCTGTCTGTGAATGCTGCTGTTAGAATCACAGACACACTTTTCTCCATTTGAGAGGCATCAGTTGAGCAGATGCTGTCATTATGCAAGGTATCAGTGCTAAAAAGGAGGCAGACACTGCGGGAGTGCACAGGTGTCAATCCCGCTGTAGCGAGCAGTCCAACAGGACCTTCGTTGATTGATAGCTGAATGCTAACAGAGCCTGCCACGCTAATGCACGCCCAGGGACATCTAAAGTCAGTGACGGCGGTCTGCATGTGAGGCAGAACAAAGCACTGTCATCCATCAATCTGTGTCACCCAGTCTCTGATCCTGAGTATATAAATGTTGCATCATCCTGTCCTCTCAAGTCCAGTCATGCAGAGATCCCTGGATGCACTGATTCATTGGAGATCAGTAATGAACTGTTCCGAGAAGGAAGGATGACCTTGCCTGTGGAGGAATAAATCCTCATAATTCAGACTAGAATGTGCATCACTTCTTTCTCTCCATTTTTGCCAATTCAAAGTATAGTTAATAATCAGAAACTATTGGCTTTTTACTCAAGAAGTAATTTCTTCAAATTTTCCTGAGGCTACAATGAGTCTTCTTAAGAGCACATCATCCTTTTTATAATGTACACAGCAGTCTGGCTGTAGGCTTACTGCTATAATCCCCTTTGCCATAAGGGGGAGCTCAAAGGCAAAGTGCCTAATGCAGGATTCAGGAAGGACCAACATACTGGTACAGAGAGAGAGATCCATTTTCCTCTGTGTCAGCCCAGTGGAAGAATAGCATTTCAGTTGTGGATACTAAAATTGAGGCCTGACCCCTCTTACTCCAAAGAAACAAGATAATCTTTTGGATAGTTGGTTCTTTAAGACCAAAATCAGAGTTGCTGATTTTGTCTGGTATAAGGCACCAGTTTGAGTCTTTCCATTTATGCCTCAGTCTTTTGACTGAGCCATAAATGTCAGAACTGAACATTTGATTGAGACCAGACATCCACCCAAACCCAGTCACAATCCATTCCTTACCAAATCATACGTGCAGGTTGAAAGGGCATAGATGATCCATTTAAAAGTAATCAATGGAGAGATCACTAGACAGCTGCACAGTTGTTATGAGTTGGTTAAAGATATTGATCCCATGATTGATTCCCTGATTGAGTCATGGTGAGTCTTTCTTTGCCACCACGCGCCACTGAGCAAACTTTATCTTCAGTGACTCAATGGATTAAGAGTAAGCTGGGAGGAAATCGCCAGCATTCAGTCATTTTTGAGGGACTGCTGACTTTTATTTTGCTCATTTTAATTGCAGTTTTTAACTTTGGTACATTGGTGAGCCTTTACACACTCTTAAAGGGCCAGTTGTTCAGTTCATAACCTTTTACTTCTTAACTGTTTACATTTACTTTATTACTTTCTACTGTGGTCTTACTTAGAATTTTTTTCCCCCTACAGGATGTTTATGACCCCAGTTATTGTGTATGAAATGGCATTTCTTTTGTCATCTTTAAAGCTCTCAATTCATAGCTCACACACCTCTTCTCTTTCAGCTACAGCAGCAGCAGCAGCTATTTGCTGCTTTGTCCTCTGACAATGACTCTTTTTCCATCTCTCCCTCCTGTCGTCTGTCTCAATCCTTCTCTTTCATTGTCTGTTTACTTCTCTCCATCGCCCATGCAGCATCACTCTTTCTCCTCTGGCAATGAGCTATTCTGTCTTCTCTCTCACTCATCCTCTCAACTGGCAATAACAGCTTATCTTCTCCCCTCCCCCTCTTCCCCCTCTGTATCTTGCAGGGTACATCAGATCCTCAGTGCGTTGTCTGGGACTATGGAAACCCGTAAGTCACTCAGAATGACTCTGACACTCGTGTAAATGTTGGTGTGTACAGTGCAGAAATACATGTCTGTCAGTGTGTGTGTGTCAATGTTTATCTCGAATGTGTGTTCATGCCCAGTCAGATTCATTTTATTAATGAACTGAGAACATTGTAATGAAGTTCTCTGAGTTTCTGTTAATTAAATTAGTCAGTGGGAACAAACACTATTCTTTCAGTGCTGCTAAGAGTTCCAAAGCAGCCTCACTCAGAACTCCTCTGTGGGTGCCGTTTTTTCTTTGTTGCAGCCCTCTTGTTTAGCATTTAACTTGTTAGCAGTTTAATTTGCATTTCTTTATTTCTTAATATACATTCAGTTTAATTTGGGCAACTCATGCTGTATACCATCAGTATCCTGAAGTGTTCTATCTAAGTAGGCCACAGAGCGTTCAATTTTGTTTACTCTGTGTTGTGGACCAGCTAGTGAACTACATAATATAGAGAAGCACAATTGATCATATTGCAGTTACCATTAACCCACATACTGATTACGCAATCTGCCAATACCAAAGTTAAACTTGTTGAGAACTATTAAACCAGGCTTTGGTTTCAGTTCATCACCTAGTTACACTTTAAGTATAGCAAACCACTATCTTTGAGAATGAGTAGATGGAATCTTCTCAGCTCTCCTGGCACTGGTAGAAGATATGAGTTATTCAAAATACACATTTTGAAGTGAATCTAAATGCTGCATAGAAAATACTAACTAGCTATATACATATATGGTGGGTGGATGAGATTTGTAGATGAGAGTCGTGGTTGACACACCTCTGCAACATTGTGTGGAAGTAGGAGACAGTGCCTCTGGATTGGCAGACTGGGGCGGGGATTATGTTCCAACTTCTCAGCCTCCCTGAGAAGGTCTATGCCAGGGTAGTGGAGAGTCCATCTGTTAGTTGACATCCAGCTCGCACTGCGGCGGTTTGCGGCCACCAAAGCAGCTGGGATGAGAATTAGCACCTCAAAGTCCGAGGCCATGGTCCTCAGTCAGAAAAGGGTGGAGTACCCACTCCAGGTTGGTAATGAATATCTGCCCAAGGTAAAGAAATTGAAGTATCTTAGGGTCTTGTACACGAGTGAGGGGAGATCGACAGATGGATTGATGCGGCGTCAGCAATGATGTGGATTCTGTACCGGCCTGTTGTGGTCAAGAGAGAGCTGAGCGTGAAAGCGAAGCTGTCAGTTTACGAGTCAATCTACATTCCTACCCTCACCTATGGTCACGAGCTCTGGGTAGTGACTGAAAGAATGAGATTGTGGATACAAGCAGTGGAAATGAGCTTCCTCCAAGGGGTGGTCGGGATAATATGGCAGTTTATCACAGTTAATTGTTGTATTATCACAAAAAGATTGCATGTAATTGCGAACTTGATCCAATTTAATCGCAGACTGATAGCAGACTGTCTTATTGCCATTCTGTTGCCATCTTGATGCACCAAAGTCGCTTTGAAGATGGTAACTGACTGCGAGTGATCACAGACCTGGTCCCCGTCTTCGAAGCAACCATTTTAAAGGCAACAAGATTGCAAGTTTATTGCACACCATTGCATTTGGTCACACAGTCTCCAACCAATGTTTTCTCTGGTGGGACTGTAGCATTAGCCACAACCCCACAGGCCAACTGAACTCAATGCAAGCTCGCATCAGCTCATGGCTCAGCTGACAACCTTCTGCACATCCACAATGTTGCACATCTGCAAGCTGATTCACAACCCATTTCCACCCCAGCTCCTCATTTCATGTTGTATTTTACTTAATGTAATATCTATTTTCACTGTTGTCAGTGCTGGGGGACATGCTGCTACTCTCCCCATCTTCGACTTTCCTTGAATGTATATGGAAGGACAGGAAGGTGCCAGAACAGAGTAATTTTGCCAAACAGAAACTACTATAGATTGAAATAGCAATCATCTTTTCACTATAGTGGCCCTGACTAATCTGTTAGATTCAGAATAATCTTATACAGTAGACCAGCATTAGCTATAAACATAATAAAAACATCTTGCAGTTAACCCAACAACCTCCACATAAGGACTACTTACTTGCTTTTTCCTGTAGCTTTTGTCCTTATCACATGGCCTTTATCAACAAATAAAGTTGAAATGTTGAATTATTCTTTGCATTTTTGGGACTTCTCGTGACAGCATATTAACCCCTTATGGACGACTGTTCATAAGTTTGCTTCAAAATGCTTCTGGCCTGAATGCAGCCGAGGTGGCATATGTATCCCACCAAAAAAACACAAATAATTAATTTTTTTATGTCACTGTAAATAAATTCAGGCAACAAGGGGTTAAACCTTGACCTCATTATACTGTGGAAAAAACCCAGAACAAGTGAGTGGGTCTGACCTGAGTAAAGATTCTCAATGATGTCATTGTTACTGGGAATAAAAATCCAATCCTGGTGATATCACATTTGCTTCAGAACATATTTGCTGATGCAGTTGGGCTATATTAGAATAGAATTTTTAGGAGGGAGATTTGACATGATGATTCACAACAACAAATAGCTTAAGAATTGAATTTGTCAGAGGGCCATCACTGAAGACCTTCCAGTCAAATGTGACAACAAGACAGATGATAGAAAATTCGGGTCAGCTCAAATTCTCCCTGGAGATCCCATTAGTTTACCCAGTTCTAGAAGAGTACTCTCTAGTGACCAAAGCACACAATGGGAGTGCAGGTTTGCAGGGACAGGATAAGACATTGTAACTTATCAAACTACCCCTCTCCATTAAGGTAGGAGAGGAACAATGCTTGGCAAAGTCAATTAACTAGCTGACAGATTACAGCTGCAATCAAATTAAATTTGCAGACATGACGAGGGCAGAGAGCCAAGCAGAATTTAAAGTGACGAGATGTCGACCCCTCAAACATACCTACACCAGGATGAATGTGGAAGACATCCACATTTTTTGCCATGGATTTGGTTTGTATTATAAAGACGCAAACAAACGAACACCCTCAACTCGGTTGATTTGACATATACTGGCATGCCAGAGATGCAGTGTTTAATTAAATTCAGCATGCTTTACAGTTGCTTTCGATGTCTTGTACCAAGCAAACATAATCAACAATGTTTCAATTGCAATTACTGAAGCAAGCTAGGAGCATCAGTGAGTATCTGTATTTTTAATGCTTGTATCAGTCATTCTAGCTCTCCTAAATTGACGGGGATAGGTCGTTCATGAGATATATGGGTTGTTTACATTTTGAGCCAATGCACAGACTCGAAATTCTCAGTGTAAACAGCCTTAAGTCATTACAACATCATCTTTGGGTGCACAGATGCTTCTAAGGAGGCTGTGAAGCACAGGCAACTGATGCATTTCAACTAAAGGAAATCAATAATTAATTGCAAAATTTGATGGTCACATGTACAATTTATGTACACAAACATATGTAAATTGTTGAATATTTGAGCATATTCAAATACAAAAACAAGCAGACATACAGGGACCAATACAGCATCAGTCTTACTATATTTATTTGTCTATGCCAAACGTTTGGCAGATGGGAAGATAGGCGTAAGCGTGCAGTTGATATGGACAGAGAACTTGCTGTACAAAGTAGAAGGATAACACCTCTTTCATCCTGCCTGTCTCTGTCACTACCCACAAGCTTTGAGGGTTGAGCAGGAGGCAGGCAAGAGGTGGAGAATGTAGGGAAGGCAGACACAGCAACAGCTGAACCAGAAAGAGGCAGAAAAGAAGAGCTGGAAAAAGGAAAAAAAAACGTTGCCACTCCGTGACCTGTATATGGAGACTATATTTAGTGCACGCAGATGCATCCACATTTGAAACACAGATTATATTCTCTCTGTATGCATCTTTTTTTTCCTTTGTTAAAATGCCCACATGGGTGATGTACACTTACTTGGAGATTAGGAATCACACTGGGGCTCAAATCTGCGAAGCCTATTGTCATCCCCATCACAATTGTCTATGCGCATGTTTTTCTGCAGTGGTGTTCTATTTAGAAATCTGCCAGCCATTTCAGCGGAAGCTCTCGCCTGCTCTCTCTCTCTCTCTCTCTCTCTCTCTCTCTGTTTCTCTCTGTCTCTCTCTCTCTGTCTCTCAGCTGGCTAAGTTGGCCGACAGTTTGTGGCACTCACAGTTCATCTCAGTATTTATGTGTGAGTGTTTATTTATTTATTTAGCCCCTAACAGGCCCATATGTCGGTACCATCTGCCCACCCAAATCGTTGAGCTCGCCATCCCTCCCTGTCTTCCCCCATGTGCCTGTCCCCTCAACCAACTCTCAACCTGTTTTCATTTGCCTTGCCGCCTCGAATAGAAGCTGTTACGTTTAGCCCTCATAAAAGTTTTACAGGGTTCAAAACTGGAAGCTCAGGTAAGCAAAAGCAGCTATTAAGAATATATGCATTGTGTGAACACGTATGGAGGTATCGCATACAAGGCACTAAAATGAAAATAGAAATACTAAAGGCAGATTTGGTATGTTATCCAACCTCCTCCTCTTTGTTTCTTTTCTGCTGTCTCTTCCTCTCTTCTACTGGATAACAATAACAATAACAGGTGTTCAGCTGGTCTTTGCTGTGTTTCCTGACCTTGCTTCTAGCGTCTCTGGGCTTTGACCCTCACTTGGGAGGGTTCAGCCAGATATCCCACTGATGTACTGACACACCCACTTCCACACACTCACTCTTCTGTGAAGAATGAATTGCATGTCTGGGGCATTATGATTGTCGTGATATTTGTTAGATATTTGAAAGATTTGCTGGCATCTGCAAAATATACATTGCACCACTCAAACATTTATTTATGTATCACTCGTACATTTTCATTCCATTGCTATTAAGTATAGAGGCAATTTCCTATCATAGAAATGACAAAGAAGAAATAGTTTGGATCACAGACATTTAAAAGCATGCATAAAAACATAACCCAGCAGTGAGAGATAAATGTAATATACACTTTAGATGGATGGATGGCAGTAAGCTTGTGGAAGGCTGAAGGTCATTTAATCCTTTTGCTAATCCCCGCTGGTCTTCAGCTTGATCGGGGAACAGTGGTTAAAGACCCAAGCAACCCACTCTGCCCCTCCGCCACCCATCGCTGCCATAGAGTAATAAAACCTGGTGTGCAGTGCAAGTAGCTCTAACATCTCCAATCTGACACGGTAGATTGGGGCTTGCTTTGGGCTCAGACTGATCTGGCGCCACTATCGGCTTTGGCATTGGCAGGTCCCAACCTTAAATGAAGTAAAAAGTCAAAGACATACTCTGCACACTGCCAAAAAACTAGCGGGACACAAATCTGGCCAAAGTGTAATCGCATTTGCTTTACAAAAAGGCATGGAGGCAAGTAGCAACCTTAGCCAAGTGTATGACACTTTTAATTCTCATATTGGAAGCTTTGTAGCCTATCAAGTAACACCTATTACTCTTCTGTCAATCACACAAACTAGTAAGTGAATGAAGGAATTGATTTAAAAAATATGCAGAGTATTGTGTGTCCTTCATGGTTATGACGCTTGACTGAAAGTCTAAATGAGTATTGCATTGACTTACCCTTGTACTTCTTTAACACTGCCAGACTCAGAGTAGACAACTTTTAAAGACTTTCAAAGTCTTTCTTATTATTCCTTGAAAAAAGAAACACTGCTTACATGACATTATACATGGTACACCCTGCTTCAACCTTAAGTAAGATGAGTAGGCACAGGAATTAGATAGGTACTGATAAAAGAATGAAATTGGTGGACACTGTTATCCCTGAGATGCTGAACTAGCTGTAAATGGTAAGTTATTATTTTACAGTGTGTAGCAGATAATGCAGTGCCAATCATCAGTACATTATACACCCACCTTATTGTGTTTTGTTTCAGGTTTGATTTAAGGCAGTTTTGTTAAAGATTGTCTTTGGATCTGAGCAAGAGTCATACATTTTGCACATATATCAATTTAGCTAACAGCAAATTTACTTTACCCTTTTTTTTCTCCTTCCAACAAAAACTTTACAGTATTTTCACACGTATTTTCTTCCTATTGTTGCAGATGATTAAATAGAAATGCACACACACACACATACACATACACATACACATAGACACACACTAACATTAAACAGCAGAGCCACCAGGAGGAGGGGTGGATGGCTGATACGGCTTGCTCCACTTTTCCATCTGACAGAGCAAAAGGGATCAGGACTGTGTCAAATAGCGAGTCAGCACGGGAAGAGGGAGTCAGCCAGGCTTATGTGGGCTCTGTCTCCATTGGCTATTACAGACATGGACAGGCTCTCAGTTCATTTCCCCAACTATCACAACAGTCCCTAGGGAGCGCGTTAACGTACAAGTTTCAATTATCGGTGCGTAAAGCTGAGGGGGGGGGGGGG
>VUQI01004512.1:43456-62176 GCA_015106735.1 Paratilapia polleni | reverse complement strand
GGGGGGTGATTAGTTTTTGTTTTGGTTACACACACAGCAGATGGCAAAATCAAGCTAATGACTCTGCAATGTCCAGAAAGTCGCTGTTTAGTCCATCAGTCTGTCATTAATACTTACCGCACATGTCTGTCATTTCTCTCTCTTGCTCTTTCTTTCTGTGACTATTTCTCATTCTCTGCGCTTTAGGTATATCCGGTCGGAGAGATCAATCATCTTGGTGAATTTCTGCCTCTCCATCCTGGCCTCCAATTTATTGATTTTGGTTGGACAATCACAAACACTTAGCAAGGTAAAGCACATCAGAGAGCAAACTTCGATTCTTTGCGTTACAGCTGGATTTTCACAGCAAATCTAGTCAAACGCCTGTGATTCCAATAATAGTGCTTGTGACTAAGCCTGAAATAATGCCTAGAAACGAAACTGCCAAAAACTCCCAGGGTTCAGAAGTAGACAAGGTTCATACAGGGGAGTTCTCAAAGCAGGCCAACATTTTTTGCAAAAAGCATTCTGAGTTCTCTGACTAAGCACGGCTGAACTGTGTGGTGGTCAGTATCGATCAAACTGAAGCACAAAGCAGTACCAGGTTGAACTCCTGTTCTTCCGCTCAATGTGTGCCTCATCAGACTCCCTTTTTCTCCCTATTTTGCGGAGGTTTCATTTTCCTCTGCCAAGTCCTAAAAGATGATTCATTATGGCACCTCTTAAAAACTTTCTTTTTTTTGGTTTAAATAAAACATCTCCATGTGTTTTAATCTCTTTTCTTCTTGATAACTTTCTTTATTTGCTAGGGCCTCTGTACTGTGACTGCTGCCTTCCTGCATTTCTTCTTCTTGGCGTCCTTCTGCTGGGTGCTGACCGAGGCGTGGCAGTCGTACCTGGCTGTCATTGGCAAAATGAGGTCACGACTCATTCGCAAGCGGTTTCTGTGCCTCGGCTGGGGTAAGTACACATGCACAAGCACAGTATTACACACTTTAAAACACAGTACTGCAGTGTGCAGTTCTGTTATAATCTTAATGCCTGATCACCACAAAGCAGCTCAAAAAAACTTAATATATCTGAAATGTTTAGTTCTAAAAGCTTAGTGGCTTAGGGACTACTTGTAGGGCTTAATGTTCAACTACTGTAGCTAGCTAGCTTAATACTATCACACTAGTTGGCATAGATATACTGGTCTTTCACATTTTGTTTGTACCATCAACTCTTGTTTCCTGACGTGTACCAGACTGCAGTGGTTCACACACACACAGCTCATGTCACTGATCTGTGGTAATAAAACACACTCACTTTACTCCATAATTACAGCTTCATTCCCAAACCCTGCCTGTTTGAATAGAGAAGCTAAAGGGGCCAAATTCTTTGCTCACCTGACATTATTGCAGCTACCTTTTCTGTCAGTTGCACAGCTGCTTTCACTGACAGAAAAATCACTTTGTGGATTAAGAGTGAGATGAAGGACAAAAAAAATATTCTACTATGAGTTAAAAGTGTGATAGTGTTAAGATAAATGTACATCTAGGAGAAGATTGCAGTGGCTCTTTGCCTGCATCACCCCTGAACTTATTCCTATAGATAGTCTATAAAGCCTATTCTCATTTGCAGCACACAGAGCATTCCTTTTTTGTAAATGTTGCTCTGCTAATCTCAGTCTGTGATTCATTCCGTTGTTTTGTTGCTGTTTAATTGAAGCTGTAGATACATTTAGTCTGTGAAGTTCCCTTTCTTTCATTACAGTTTTTCATATTTCTTAAGCGACAGTTCAAGTTGTCAAAACAATATGTGAAATCATTCACGACATGTTGTTACTTGCACACAGCAGAAGGAACATTTCTCATTCATTGTTAGCGTTTGCAAATGTTTCATCACAGCTAGGCAAATGAAACCCCAATTGTCTACAATTTGAACAATTACTGGTTTCTGTGTCTTTGTGATCAAAATAGATAATGTCTCAGCTGAATTTTCTCTCCAAAATATGTTTGAATTATTTCAACGTGTGCGTCATCCTACAGTCCATGCAGAAATGTCTATGAAATTATCCAAATCTGCCAAGGCAAGTCATGAGTTTTGTCAAAGACATTTAAAGAAACTGAGTGCAACAGAGGTGCAATATGTGGACATGGAGGATCCTGCTCAAATAAACATATTACGAAGGCAACTGTCTGTCCAAAGAAGAGGAAGAGGAGCAAGAACTCTTTTGTGTTAAAAAGTAGAATGTAAAACCTTGTGCTCGCGATATAAGCATCTTAAAACTGGGCTTCTTTGATACACAATAGCAGTCGGTTATCCTCAGAAAAATACTAGACTGGCTTACGAGGCTTTCAGTGTCAGTGAAACCTGTAGTACAAGACTGTTTGGAAATCAGCAGCTAGGGAGTCTGCCTTTGTTTCTGACAAAATAGCTAAACATTTTGACCACCTTGGTTTTACACACTGTCAAAGGAACTTTTTATTTTGGTGGCTGTTTTGGTGACCTATTCATTGACATAAAAACTTCATTTTATCACAAGAGTTAAAGGTTCGGGTGACAAACAGCCTTTTTTACAGTTTAGTTACTGCATTTATGAGCTGTTCTGGGAAATGCATCTTCCATCCTTAGAACTTTGCCACCTGGTGTAAGAAATACACTAGAGAAATATCCTAACAGCTATTTGTTAATAATAACCATCTGAATGTTTAAATTACATTAAATCAACCCTTTAAAAATATTTTTTAGCTGTTCTAGACACTGTTTGACCAACTAGAAAGACGTCTTTGCATCAAAACAATAACTGTCCATCTTCGTTTAATGATGAATGTTGTCAAAGTCACTTTTGTATTGAGCTTTCTCTTGTTTTATTCAATGGAGAAACTGTTCTTGTTTACAAATTTAGCACTGCATGACTGTACATGCAAAACACATTTGATCGTGAGCGCGCCCACACAGTGACTTCATTAATTTTGCCCGGCAACATCCTTCGTAAGCATTTCCATGTACTGCTATGCGCTTGTTTGTGGTGGCCTGATTTCCCAGAAATCTAAACATTTTGACCGGTGCATTATGGGTTCCAGCAAGAAGCGAGGCGTATGTTTCAAAATGCAGAATGCATGAATTATCATATCCAATATCACAGTGGCATTCACTACACTTAGCTGATAATAAAGACGTCTGCTGTTTCTTTTACTCAAAACATCCACTATCCTCGTGTGCCAGAGGATTTTCAGTGTAGAAAATGAAGACACTTTCATGAATTGGATTCTGATTGAGCCACTCTTGTGTGACATGCATTGGTGATGGAGAGCAGCAGGATAGGCTTATTTTACATGGAAATGTAACAGCTTATTATGATGTAGTGTTGAAATTGTTGGCTGTATTATGCTTAACAATCTTCATTTGCTCCATTCTAATTTATTTCCCATTTTTCTTCGCCGTATGCTGTTATTTGCTGCTTCATTTCCCGAAAGGCGTTCATTACAGTTTCTAATGTAATTTTATCTAATGCAGCCAAAGCCACATATATAAGTTTTCCCATGCATAAACATTCACAAAGGGTGTCACTCTTTACATTCAGAATACAGGTAATCTAGCTCCTCTCTGCCTTTCAGCTGTACCTCGCCTTTTTTTTCCCCATTCACCCTGCATGTCACTCTGTTATGCCGTGCCCTCGACAACCTGATGCACCAGGCAGCAGGGGTGTTAGAGGATAATCGAAACATATGATAACATCTGCACAGCACTAGCAAGATGCAGTGAGATAGCCCAAGAAATTACAACCCCCACACCATCACCCCGCACACATTTCATTTCACTTGATATTGATCCCACTAGTCTAATCTGCCAAGTCACTGATGCCCTTACCTGATAACAGAGGGAGAGCGAATGTATATATTGTTGTACAGTCGCTGAAAGAGAGAAAGGCTCCTGGCACAGTGAGCGTATGCGCCAGCTGTTCAATTATCCGACACACTTACTGATGCACATGAAATGTGTGAAACAGTTGAGCAGAGTGGAGAGGATCAAACGGCTTATCCTCCTCTCGTCCATTTCCCAATTTTCTTCCCAAATTATGTGATTGAAATCAGTTGCCATGGAAACAGGGGATTTCGGGGTGGGACTGGATCTGTGTTAGATTAGCAGCAGACCTTGTAGGCCTGAAGTATAGGTGTGTGTGTTTACCATTTTATATAGCGGTAAATGCTAGATTGATGTTGTTGACTAATTGAAACTTTGCTGGTTAGTCGATCGGCCTGGCTCTCCACCATCTTATTTGTTAATGTTAATGTGACTTTTTCTAATTGCTTTTCATTTGCAGCCATAATCACAGCTTTGTTAATTACATGAATATTTCAGAGCCAAGCTCATTACGGGGCCCAGCATATTTCCTTCTTTTTCTGGCACGTATTCTGCGACATTCGGTCTCACTCTCTTTCCTTCTCATTTGTGCGCGCACACGCACAGACACACACAAATCACTTGATTTAGCTAATTATTGTACGACTTATTGACCACTCCTAGCTATAGCTCACATTTTTACAAACTGTCTCTAAGTCTCATATGCTCAAGTACTCATGGTGTTATTTGCACACGCCCACACTGTGTGGTTTGGGTCACCTGTGACTAAAATAACTTCCATCTATCCAAGCCCAGTTTCCATGCTTGTAGCCAGACCTTGTGTCAGGAGGTACAGAGCATCGGGGCTTACCTACAGAGCACCTTGTCACTTTGAATCATACATTCACATTACACACTATTGCATGGCTGCTTAGCATTTTAATGAAAGGAGCCATATAGAGTCATTCATACTGGAGAATCTTATTGGGCCGACATGCTTCATCGTCCCCACTAAGGCTCTCTTTTATCTTTTGTCTCACACTTTTGATCTTTCTCTCTGTGTCTGTCTGTAGGTCTTCCAGCCCTCGTTGTAGCAGTGTCAGTGGGTTTCACCAGAGCGAGAGGTTATGGCACAGCCAGCTAGTGAGTATTGCTTCCAGACCCCCTGACTTGTCTCAGTCGATCTGAATATCATCACTAAATACCAGCTTGAATTATGCATTTGTATGGGCTGGAGGCAGAGCACCATTCACTGGCCTTATTGCTGACAATTCCAAACATGCAAGTGTTCCCCCCCTTTTTTCCCCCTGAGGTTTTCAAGCTAAAGTTTATTTTATAGGAGAGTATTTTTATAAAATTGTATTTATTCAGAGAAGGCAGTCCGTCTGTGCTATAAAAAGCCGAATGTTTAAACCCCAAATCTATTCTTTACATCAACAAAACAGTCATTTTTTTCCTCCATGTATCTATCCATACGGTTGCTACAGTATATTCACTTTTTCCTATTCTGCGCCACAGGAGGACTGTAGCCTCTCCCACCATGCACTATGTGCAGTGAACAACACATCTTAGCTGCTTATTCAGTGGGCACAATATAATGTTAACAGTAAACATTCACAACTGGGACAAAAAAATAACATCCTAATGTGTCATTTATAAAGACCCTAACTTTCAAAAGCTAATCAAGCTAATTAGCCTCATGATTTTGTGGTTCCATTAAGATTTGAATAACGGCAATGGCACTGTATCGAGCAACCCCACAACTGAAAAAAATGAAACATTTTGATTTCAAAGTTCCTGAATTTGCTCATAAAATAGCCAAAACTTTTCCAATTTAGGGCCAAATGTCAGTTTCTGTCGCTCAAGTGAGAAACTACAGGTTTTAAGGTCCTTCAATATAAAATGAACCTCTTTGTTGTCAAGTATTAGACTGAGTCCAACATTATCTTCAAGAAGTTTCAATAATCGTGTCAAAGCATGATTTGAATGTTTTGTTCACATTGGAGAAAAATAAGAAAAGCAAAGGCTGCTGGACTCACCTTTAAGCAAAATGCACACAATAAAGCTTTATTACATAGCCAGTCAATCTTAAAAATATTTATTCCCTAGTACTTTACTTAACATATCATTAATGTGAGGGCTTTTGGGCTTTGCGTGTTTGTTAGTTTTTTGTTGTTTTTTTTCATCTTAAGCTTCCCTCTTTATTGAGCTGTAATTAAGATGACAGAGGGGTTTCCATGTGCTCTGATGACATTACTGGAGGACACATTTAAACTCATTAAGTCTCACTAGCTTCCAAACCAAATGAAATTTGCAGTTTGAGGATATGTTTTAGGTAATGTACATAATAAATTTGCTCAGCACTGAGGGCATTATTTACAGAAAGAGGCACTTAACCACACATTGAAATGCTTTATCCCTCACCAAGGAAATTTGGAGTTAATGTGATACTTAATTGAATGTCTACTTGTTTTTGTTAAGTACTTGGCAGTCACAGCAAGTGAAATGTGAGACCTGAATGTGGTGAAGTGATATTTTACAGGCTGTGATTTTACTGTGGTTCGCACTTTTTAGCACCTCTGTCTTTTTTTTCCCCCCACTAGTTGCTGGTTATCATTGGAAGGCGGCCTGCTTTATGCCTTTGTTGGGCCAGCTGCTGTCATTGTATTGGTGAGTCTATCCATTGAACTCTCTTGATGAGATTCCCTCACTCTCAGATCAGCCAGCCTGCCTCTGCCACTGGTCGCACAGCGCAATTCTACAAATGTTTTTTGCTGCGTTAGCCTCCGAGCTCAGAGCTTTAAAGCAAATGTGTGTTGACCTCTGAGGGTTTTTCCTTTCTCCTCATTCCCACATGCACATGTAAGCATACACACCCAGGGTGTACACGACAGAATGATGAGTTGAGCACTTTGATTGTTGAGTCTAAAATGTCAGCCCAGAAAAAAATAAAAACATATTCTAGCTGACAAGAGCTGCCGGCAATGCAACGCGATTTTGGACTCCTAGCCCAATTCTAGCCCTGAATCTCTCACTATTATGTGCATTTTCAAAGCATGAGTCACTGTAGCCAATGTATTAAAGCCTTAATATACCCAAATGTATTTTCAGACATAAATATGTGACTACCAGGTGTTCCGCAGACACAGTAATGTGCACTTTCTTCATTTTTGCCAGTTGCTATAAAACAGACAGTTTTATGTTGAAGTAAATATACTTCTATATTGTACTACAGCAAAACTGAGTGCATTGATTGCATCTCAGAGGCGTTTTAATCATCTGCTTTTGTTTGCTGCTGTATGTGGCTCAGCTAATTTCTCCTAAATGGATCCCTGGGTAGATATTGCCACCACTAAGCTTAATAAGTCTGGATGGGGCATTAAAGTTTGGTAATTGCTGCCACTGGCGTTGCTGTTGTGTGTGTACGTGTGTGTGAGACTGCTAATGGATTACTTGTTTTTTTTCCTGTTGTTTGCACACTTACCATATAGTACATGTCAGAAAGGAAACACGGATCAGACAGCATCGCAGGTGTGCAGAGTGATATGCATGTTTTCGAAGTAAATCCCTGACAAGCGAACAGCAGTTAGACAGTTTCTGCAAGATGCGGTTTGAGGCACAAGGGAATACAGAATTATGTGGTGCTGAATATTCATTATTATGTTAATCTAGTGTCTTGCAATGCCAATATTATTTAAAGGTTACATAGTCAGAAAACGTTGAACGCAAACTAGTAATAAATCGCATTCCTTTTACCAAAAATATTAAATTGTGTTTATATAGTTGTGTGACCTTCAAGCTACAATACCCAATTTTGTAAATACTCACAAAGCTGGTGCTTTATTCAAAAAATGCAAAATACATGAATCTAAAAAAAACAAACATATTTTAATACATTATAAAATAAAATGAAAGTTAAGCATTCATGTTTAAAAAGTTGCCGCAATTTCGTAAAATCCACCAACAGTATTGCTTCTAAGTTATTTTTCAGTGTCTAGTATTTCTTGGTATGCTTCCAGCTTTTCTCCTCCACAATGTCGAAGTACGCTCCACACCCCAGCTGCTATGTGGTACCTGGCCCCCTGGTGTTGTTGCTGGGGCCGCACTCTAACAAACAGCTGTAATGAGAACAGGGCGTCAGGCAGAGAAACACAGACCTTCCCACAGGACTCTTCTCTAATTAATGAACCTGGCCTTGGGCAAATAGCTGAGCAGGATGATGCTGACTCACAGAGCCTGGGCCAGACATGACTGGCATGACAATAGTGCTCTCACAGTCTGGCACATTGTAGGCAGTTGTCAGTAGCACACACGAGACTGAAAGAGATCAGAGAGAGAAAGACTTTTTAGCGAATCGTAAAAGCCAGATGCACCATACTCTCGATACACCAAATGCTCTGTCTGATTTGGTGATGTGCAGTGCGGGGGCTCCACGGGGGACTGTGCTGTCTCCATTACTGTTCACCTTGTACACCTCAGACTTTTAGCATAACTCTAGGTCAGGCCACCTACAGAAATACTCTGACGATTCTGCAGTGGTTGGATGTGATGGGCAGGTGGAGAAGTACAGAGCACTAGTGGATGATTTTGTGGAGTGGTCTGGGAGGCACCATCTGCTTCTGAATGTGAACAAGACCAGAGAGATGTTGATCGACTTCAGAAGGAAGAGGACAGCTGCACGGCACGTGTCTGTCCTGGGACAGGATATTGATGTGGTGGAGGAGTACAGCTACCTGGGTGTCCACATAAACAACAGGCTGAACTGGAGGACCAACACATAGATTGTATACAAAAAGGGGATGAGCAGGTTCTATTTCCTAAGGAAGCTGAGATTGTTCAGTGGACGCAGCAAAAAGATGAAGATTTTCTATCAGTCAGTGTACTTTGCTGTGGGAGCAGCATCAGAGCTGGAGACAGCAACTGACTGAATCAGCTGATCAGGAAAGCTGGCTCTGTCATTGGCTGCAAACCGGACACTTTTGAAGATGTGGTGGAGAGGTCACTGAACAAACTGTTATCCATCATGGATAATAATCCTGACCACCCTCTGGACCACTTACTGGACAGGCAGCAGAGCTCCTTCTCTAACAGACTGATTCAGCTCTGCTGCCACAAGGACAGATGTAGAAAACCTTTCATACCACCACATGCTATCACCCTCTATAATACGATATATCTGTCTGGCAGAGAGTCATCTGCCAGATAATATCATTATTATTATTATAATTATCAATATTCATCATCATCATCATCTCAACTACTGCAGTAAAAGAATTTCCCAAACATGGGATAAATAAAGTATTTCTCATAAATAGGCTTTGAGCAAAAATCGGGCTTCTGCAAAAGATATAAAAACCAGATATTCAACATGACACCTGTAAGTCAGACTTTAACTGTTTAGCTTCTCAGCTCCTAGAATTTTTTGCAACCATGTATTCAGTATATGAAATTCTTCCTCCTGGCCAGAAACAGCTCTTCAGCTACTGAAGCAGGAATCCAGGCAGACATTCAGTTTAGGAGCCTGATAAGAACAGGAATGCATTGTAAGGGCAGTGTAGGTACGCATCAGGGTGTGAAAATCACTTGTCACTTACACTGTATGCTCCGCGCAGCTGACATCCCAAAGAACACGATGAATGATCAAACAAAGACTTCACAGAGAAACCCATAGCTGATGGAAGAAAGAGTATGAGTGAATGTTGGCAATCAGGATTATGAGGAACATGTCGCTAGCACAGAAAATCTCCCAGATGGGCAGGATTTCAGAGTAGAAGGGGTCTACATGTGGCAAGCCATGGCTCAGATCCGTGTGTGAGAGTGTGTAATTGAATCTGTATCACTGGGTCAGCGCTATGGCCAGATGTTTGGCAGGCTTAACAACGGACTCCTTATTAGTAAGGGAAGCAAGAATGAGAAGCAATTTTTTTTAAGATACTCTTTACAAATGGCCCTATTTCAGAACTGCCATAATTATAGGTTGAAAATGCAGTACATGCTCATTTTTAAGGGGAAAAAAAAAGATGAAAACAAAAAAAAAGAAAACAATGGTGGGTTTTTACTTTTCCTATCAGCAGATTTAGTTTTGTAATGAGTTGAGTGTATTTTCTTCCCTAAAGTCAAATCAGAGTTTTTTCCTTCTGTTCATTTTATTTGCTATAGAAATGTAAAACCTGTCTCCTGTGCTATAGGGATAGAAGGAGTAGTGTGAAGCCAGTGAAAACAATATCTGCTGCCTCACCTGTATGGTTGTGGATGGGCATAATATTGACAAAACTGGAGACTCAGTTTTAAAGGCATTGCTCTGCTATGCTACCTTTGGCCAATTATTGAGAAAACTTGCCAAATTAAAGTTGAATTTTTTAATGTAACTTAATATTTTGATGTTTCAGATTGTGGGTTAGGGTTAGGTCAGTTGCTTTGACTAAATGGCTATGGCTATGGCTACTAAAGACCATGTATAATTCATAGATATTTTTAACTAATGACACAAATAAAGATAAATTATATCATTACTAATGACTTGTAAACTTAATAATAATTTCATTATTTAATAATTGTAAATTGACCATTTACTAAGATGTTATTAACTATCAACTTAGTCTGTGAGGCTGTTTAAAACGTCATCTTCAATCTGCTGAAACATTAAGAAAAAAGATACAAAAACATTTGATTGCCTGTTGTCAACTTTTGTATCGTAGCAGTGCTGCTCAAACACTTCCCCTCTGTGTCTCTCAGGTGAATATGCTCATTGGAATTGTGGTGTTTAACAAGCTCATGTCTCGAGACGGCATCTCAGACAAGTCTAAAAAGCAGCGCGCAGGGTGAGTTAACTGCATCTCACACACACACACACACACACACACGCATCCATCCACACACATTTGCTGCATTAGGTACATTTTACCTTCTGTCAGACAAACTTAGGAACACAAAGTGTTCATGGCAATTAAGTAGAAATGCTTTCCAGGGTCTCAGTGCATACACCTACCTGTACATCTGTGCCTTCAGTAAAAATTATCAAAAAAAAAAAAAAAATGCGATCCAATTTGGCAACAAAATGACAAGACATCTGTTGTGTTTTGTTGCTCTGTGCAATGCATTTCACTTCACTTCAACATACGCTACCCATCTAGCTTTCCCTGCTTGAAGTGTCATAGATGAATACAGTGGATATGAAAATCAATGGCAGGTGGAAATCTAATTACATTCAGTAAATACCCGGATTATGCGGATTAAACCTTACACACTATTGAAATCCTAAAGTGTGTGTATTTGTGTCACACAATATATGGGCATATGCATCCAGCTACACCATTGTTGTATCAAAGCAGTTGGCAGTGCTCATCATCTTTCTAATTCTGAGTGGCACTCTCACATCTAAAAATCCATGTTTTAATTTTCACACCTATTGATTCCATCATTTGTTCTCTCCTTTTTTTTTCTCTTTGTGCCATTGCATTTCCTCCAATGTCTATATTGTGCGCACATGGAACGTGATAATTTGGTCATAGCTTCAAGGGTTAACAGTACAGCTCGGCTCACCGGGGGGTTGATTAGCTTTTGTTACCCAGTGATGCAACCGAGATTAAACCAGTTGTTGTGTACAAACACACCTACACACGCACGGAAATACACACGAACAGGTGTATCCTTCTTTGCTACATGAAAAGTCCTTGGCCTTATCTGAGCAGTAAGCACATTTCATCCCTGATTCTCAGAAGTGTGTTCACAGAAAGAAACGCATACACAGTAGTTGGTAGTGTTGCTAACAGGACAGGCTGTCATTACCGTAATGCATTTCCTTATGAAGCCGTGGGGATGTGGCTGGCAACAAGGCAATGAGCTGTGATGGGACGCTAATGTAGCATAGCCACGTATGGCCCCATCATTCTCTACTCGCACATATATACTCAAATACAGTATATACAAATGCAAGAACATTCACACTTTCTTTCTGAGTAGTCAACTGTAAGTAAACAGCCAAAGGAGTCTTTTTCTTCTCTTGCCCCCTCTCAGAAAGCTTCACTGTGCACAGTGACATGTGCATATAAATAACACACACAGACCTGCATGCACTAGCAGGGAAATATATTGGTACTTAGACTGGTACTTCCTGTCTGCGTCACTGTAATCTGTTAATCCACATGATTGCTGTAACATTACAATGTCCGTCTCTCATGTTCTCTCTACTTGCTCTGAATCAATCTTTGTATTCTGACTGTTTTTTCATTGCTGCTACTTTTTAAGATCTGGTTTTAATTTTGCCTTTCTTTCTTTTCTCCTTCCCCCTTCCCCCTCTTTTTTTTTCTTTTCTACTCCCTCTCTTTGTTGTGTCCACTTTCTCTCTTTATGTTTTTTTTTTTCTTTTGGTTATTTTGCAACTGTGACACCTGCACATTCACCTGTTGACATTACTGGTACTTGTCCTTCCCACACATCCCACACCCTTGATTCCCTCCTGTCCTCCTCACATGGGTGTGTGTGTGTATTTGTGTCTGTACATGTCCTAAAGTGTCCCAGCGGAGGCGCGTAGCCGACTGCTCCTGAAATGCTCCAAGTGTGGCGTGATCTCGAGCACCGCTATGTCCAGCTCAACTGCCAGCAGCGCCATGTTAGTCCATCTTCACCTCTCTCTCTCCTTCCCTATTACTCTCTCTCTCTCTCTCTTACTCTCCATCACCCTCTCTCTCCTACATCTTTTAATCTCTGGCTTTCGGTTATTATGCAGGATGACATGTCTGGATAGAAAATACAAACTAATGAAAGGAAAAACACCTGCTCTGCAAGCCGCTACAATTTAATGAGATCATGTTTTGATCCAAAGTGGTATTTCCTCAGGTTGTACTGAGCAAATCTGACCTCTGTCAAACTGTATTTGGGAATCATATTTAGAAGGTAATTGAACTTGTTTATGGTGTAGCTTTTCAGAGGTTTAACATACCAGTGTTATACGGTGTTCAGAAAGGTTGTTAATGATGCAGACTGCTTTGCTGTTAAACACATTACTGCAATTGTATAAATGTGGCTTTCATATTAACCCACTCAAATATCAAACAGATGTAAACAACAAAAGAAGGAAAAACTGACACAAAGTTTAGAGTTTTGTTTTTTTTTTAGGTGCCATTCTTTAGTTCTACATATGAAAATACTTATATAATGTCTTCTGTAACTCTGGAAAAAGTGTTCTTATGTCTGAGAAAACTTCTAAAGTGATCACAAGTGAGCACATAAGCCCCGCCAACCTACAATCAGAAAAAAGTGGAAAAGAGCTAAAATGGCTTGTTTCCAACAATGGATGAGTTGAGGGGCTGCACAGTATGAGATAAATAAGAATTGTTTTGCACTGTGAATGCTGCAAAGGACAGCTAGTAGAGTCCAAGGACTACAATATGGAGTTGGAAATTAACATAATAGGCCCCCTTTAAGGCCTAAAAGAGAGGCAATCATGAGCGTTTTTTGTTTTTATAGTATTGTAAGGCCTCAGTGCACATAACAACCCTCTGAGTTTTGTTTTTCTTAATGTGTGCCTGAGCGGCATTTTTTTTATTTTTTTTTTGTGTGTACATTAAAGAAGCTTGCATGCATTATTGACATGACTTGTAAGGTCACATCCTTCAGAACAGAGTGACCCGATATCACGTCATACTTCTTTCTGCTACAAATGTTTTTGCAGTAGAAAGTAAATACCCTGATTCTGCATTTGAGTCTCCTGGGTATTCTTCTTGGTGTAGTGAACCTGGTCTCACAAGAATTCCATAACAACAGGAGAACTGTTTTCTTTCCTTCTTACTTGTCTGGTGCGCATTATCTCATATAAATAGTAGCTCATTCACAATCCAAAACCTCATTGCTACCATTAATAATTAATAATAATAATAATAGTAATAAAGACGAAACAAGATAGCATCACTTAAAAGAAAGTCTTAAAATGTGGTATTAGATGTGTTTTGGAGCCACCTCCTTTGGGGTATTTTACAGAGCACTATGGTGGACTGAGAAAGAGATCATAGCGATTTCTTTTTGAACACTGGATTGTTGCTCTCTTGGTGTGATTATTGTTGTAATGGCTTCATAATCAGTGCAGATAATTAAAGACCCTTTCATTTTAATGTTGCAAACTATACTGTGCATGTTCAGTGTTTTAATAGGATGAGATTATTTGCACTAACAACAGTGCATCAGTTTGTTGCAGTTGTTGTTGGGAACACACGGGGGTTTATTGGTCATTTTCATCTGTCTGTATCTTTGCTGAACCAAATAGAGTCTGTCATTACATATTGACTTTTATACCCATATGGAAAGAAATAGAAAACAACCTTGTATGATTTTTTTTTAAATCTATATAATTCTTAGACATATACAAGTGTCATAAGACCTATAGTATATACATCTAGTATGATTTACTGTACTTACTTATGGAAGTCTTTGACATTGCAGTTACTCAGATCACCCGCAATCAGACTGGATTAACAGTTGTTGAGTTAGGCGAAAAAAACACAGAAACGCGCACACACACACACACACACATTGCACTCTATTCTCTTTCGCTCATTTTGCACCTCAACAGGGACATGCATATTTTTGCATGTAGTCAGGAAGAGCCCTCCGTCTTTTTTTTTATTTGACAGTTATAAAAACATGAATATGGGCTCAGACAGCATGAACATTTTAAATTGGTGTCTGTCTTTGTAGTGTTACAGTGAGACATGCATACACACTCTTGTACCTCACAAGCCCCATGTCAGTACTTGTCAATGACTTGTCTTCCCCCTCCTTGGTGGGCTTCTGCCCATTGTCTTCACAGTCTATCAGCATGGCACTTAGTGTGCATCAACTATGTAATTGTGAGCAACTGTCAGTCTCAAAACTATCTACATGATTACACATCATCTTCCACTTATCAGTTGGAATATTAAGTCTGATTCAAATGTCAGTGTGCCAATCAGCTTCAAATTATCCACCACTGAACCTATGACTCATCTCCGTGTATACATGAGTGGTATGTGTGAGAGGAGTTGAGTTATGAGACTTACCAGATATGACCTGTCTGGTTTAAGACTGAATCCCTTGTTCATTCCCCTTCTTTCCTCCTCTTCTGCCCCCGACCTCTGTCTCCTTCCTTTTTTCTCTGACAGGGCATCTCTGTGGAGCTCCTGCGTGGTTCTTCCGCTGTTAGCGTTGACCTGGATGTCAGCGGTGCTGGCTATAACCGACCGGCGCTCCACACTCTTCCAGGTGATGTGTCTCACACTGCTAACACACTGTAACTCACTGTAACTTTAGGGATAGAGGAAAAAAAAGATTAAACCTTAATAACAGCATGCAGGCAGTGGAAAAACAGGTCAGTATGAAAATAGTATTATTCAAAAAACAACAAGCAATTCCCACTGTGTCAAGACCACAAGTAGCAGCACAAACAATGAATGAAAGTATTGACTATGATGATTAATTATGAATAATCATCACTGCTGACTCATTTCGTTATTATATCAGTGTTTCTCTAATGATTCATTTTACTACAGTTTGATAGTAATGCACAGAGTGTATTATAACAGAGTGGGTGCACCATGTGGCGTCCTAGAGAGAGTCAAGTTTACATGTTTTCATCTTTGAAAATCTACAATGTAAGCAAATTTTACTTTTGAGCACAACAAATATAATACAGTTAGCTAATATGCACTTGTATTTATTTCATTCATTGGTTGGTTTCATTTTAACAATGTGCAGCAACGTAAAAACAACTTCCTAAATATTAGGGGGGGTGCCATGGTTTAAAATGTTTCTGAACCACTGCAGTAATAAGTAAATGTGCACTAACTAACAGGAGAGTGTGATTCCTCTCCTCCAGGTCCTCTTTGCCGTCTTTGACTCTGTTCAAGGCTTTGTCATCATCACCGTCCACTGCGCCATGCGCCGAGAGGTGAGTCCAGTTTCCTCCTCCTTTTGAGCATGTGGTGTGTGGATGCCACGCGTTTTGAATTCATTCTAACTCTGCAGTAGACAATGAACTCGGGGATACTCACCGCCTTTGCTAGGATGTTGGGATTCATTTTCTTAAATGTCACGTTAGTTTCTCGGGTCAGTGTGAAGTCACGTCAGAACACAAGCGGATCAGAGACGAGAAGGATTAGCATGGTATTTATGTCCTCCGGCTGCGGCACTACTTCTTCATAATGCAGTAGGATAGTGCAGTATTGTCCGTCTGATCCAAGTCTGCTTTAAGGAGCTTACTATGATGCTGTATGAAATAAGACGATAAGTCCCTAACTAATAGCCCCAAGTGCCTATTTGCCACAGGCTTTACTGCGCCCCCAGGGATCCTGGATTTTAAACTCATTATGGACATACGTGAATTCTTGCCCTTGAGACAGACAGTGACACACATACGTATGCACACACACTCAATATGGCGTCACTCACAACTGCACAAGCTACAATTAATGGATTTACAATGTCATCACTTTTCCATAACTATAAATGTGTCATCTGTTGCTGATGCATGTACACGGCACACAGCTTTACCTCTATCCAAGAGATCATTATGATATTGAATGAACTGCATAGTGTAAGTGAATTTTTAAATGCTCTGAATACTTAGCTGCATTAAATCAATATCACAAAAGCAGCAGGGATCAGGGTACAGTAAATCCAGGAATTATTTATTGTAAATGTATGAAAATCCCCTTGCAAGAGTGAGCGTAAATCCTTCGTAGCTGCGGAACAACAGGCAGGGGGGAGTGCCGCAACGGAGGAAATAATGGGGGAGGGAGGCAGGAGAATCAGGACGTGTTACAGTGCAAAAACCAGAGAGAAGGTAGTACAAAGTGTGATATTATGTAAATGACAGAAAGGGGAGCATCTTGTGATGGAGGAACTAAGTTAAGTTAGGAGGTAAGGAAGAGACTGCATGCAGAGATCTGGGAGAACAAAACATGATTCAGAAGCAAAGCAGGGGATGATAGTAGGGGATGAGGAAATAGAGAGGAATGTGGAGAGAGAGGTAGGTACCCATAGAGGGGCATTTCTCTTTGAAGTAGGAATGAGCTGCATTGGGTGCCAATGCACACACACACATACACACACACACACACACACACACACATACATACACACATCCAGGAATACATCAGCAATCGCTGGTTGTTTGACTGGTGGTGGCAGGTTGGGAAAATTTTAATTGCGCTTCAGTACACAGTGTTGAAACTCCTTATGTCAGTTCCACAAACTCTAGCAGACAGTGGTTGCCTAAAGTCACATGGGTGTGTCACTTCTGGAAATTCCCTTGCCAGTTCAACATGTTTGTGTCTTGGTTTCTGTTACGAGTAAATGTGGAAAGGTAGCGTTCTTCCAAGAGACAAAAAAAGATTTTGCTAATTAATGTTTTTGGGGTTTTTTAAGTCTCAAATTAGGATACTTTATCCATAGTTAACACAGGATTTAAGGCCCCTTTGACAGTGATGACTTTGGCATATAGAACTCTCTTAACAAGGCCCACCCAAATCAAATGAGTATGTTTACATATCTATACAATAAGCAGCATATGACCAACTCAGACTTGGACTGACAGTCCTGTATAGAAGATGGAAACTTAGCCCATCTTTGTCTGGGCTCACTGACCAACAGATGATCTTACATTTGCACTGTTTCTTGGTTTCTACTACTTCCCGGTCAAATCTGTGGCTAACATAACAGTGTTCAGTATTTGAAAAAGTGGCTAACTGCAGAAGATCAAATAAAGTTCAAGATAATCACTATCAGATGCACTCTCTCCAAATGTATTACAATTAGACTTTGAAGGGGTAATCCTCTAATTACATCTTCATTTCCATGCAACTGTAAAGTTTCCGTGCACTTGTAACATTTGATAAATACTTCTAACTTGAATTTACACCAAAGTACTGTGCACACTACCCTAGTGGTTTTAAACCTTTTTGTCCCAAAGCCACACCAAAGTGTAAACCAAGATTTTAAGAAATACCAGTATTCATATGTGCACAAAAATATTCTCTATTTTATAATAATAATGGATTGGATTTATATAGCGCTTTTCAAGATACCCAAAACACTTTGCATTGAATCCATTATTCATTCACTCCACAATCATACACTGGTGGTGGTAAGCTACATTCATAGCCACACCTGCCCTGGGGCAGACTGATGGAAACGTGGCTGCTAATCCACCCCAACGGCCTCTCCAACCACCACCAAACCTTCACTCGCATTCATACACCAGTGTTGGAGGCACTGGAGGCGAGGTGGGTAAAGTGTTTTGCCCAAGGACACAACGCCAGAATGACTGGCATGGAGCGGGAACCACCAACCCTCGGGTTACTGGACGACCCGCTCTACCTCCTGAGCCACTGCTGTCCCCGTTTTGTCCTCAACACTTATTTTGATAGCATTTGTGGCAGCCAATTTACATTACCTGCAATAGTTTATGCAAGATGCTCAACACTCCATGGGGATATAACTTGCATTGACAGCTGTACTAGATGTTTTCACCTAGTCCAAACAGTCTTTCTGGCAACTTAAGAAACGTGGCCCACTATAAAAGAGGGCCACGTTTCTTAAGTTGCTTGGCACAATGTTACCATTAGCCAACTCCTCCTGACAGATGACGCACTCGGGCTGAGGACTGTTGACACTGCCTTTCAGATGAAGCCATAACACAGGCAGCTTTTGCAGTATTGTCTGACAGTTGGCGTAATGGCACAGAGTGGGGAAAGCTCCGTATAGATTCAATGCAGGAATATAAATCAGGCTTAAGTTTGGGAAAAAAAAAAAAAAAAAAAAAAAAAAAGGCAGAGTAAAAAAAATTTTTAAAAAATTAAAAAAAATTTAATTTTTTTTTTTATAAAAAAAAAAAAAAAAAAAAAAAAAAAAAAAAAAAAAAAAAAAAAAATTTGAAAAAAA